>PVIY010032302.1:0-29101 GCA_004026745.1 Myrmecophaga tridactyla
GGGAGACAACTAAGCAGGAGCTAGTTTACGGGGACAGTCAAAACTTTCAGTTTTAGACATTGTCTGCTTTGGCTCTGGTAACATCAGAATTCCTCCCGCCACAAAGACTCTAGCTGCCTTTCTATCTAAAGGACCCTGTCATTGTCAAAGCACAAAGCTGACATCAGAACTTTCTTCATTTAAATGGTAGAGAAGAGATCCTAAATCCTTTTCCTTGGTGGAATCCTCATTCTCCCCTCACTCTCCATCAACTTATTCTTTCTATCCAATTATCTGAGGCTCTTTCTTTTAGAATAAATCTTCTCACTTAAAAAAAAAAATCTTTTCTGCAATGCATTCCTGAATTAAAGAAGTGCTATAACTTATATTTAAGGTATCTTGCTTTTTATATGCTGGTATATTTATTATTTCATTCATTCTCCTAAACAGTCCTATAAACTAAGTAAGGGTAGCTGTAATTAACCTTATTCTTTAAATGGAGAATCAAGGCAGAGGAGATAATTGACATAATCAAGTAATAAATTCAGAGGCAATAATTGATTTAGGATTTCCTTCTCAACATCCTACCCAATAAGCAAAAATGGGGTTGCCTCCAACTTCTTAATTTTCTTAAAGGAAAGATGCTATGTAAATTTATTTGTGTTGTTTATGGCAATTCTGATTGCATCTCAAAGTAATATAAGGTAAAACTTAAACTAGAATTAAGACTAAATCCTTCCTAATCAAGATTTCATTGTCTTTTTTCCAAATGTGACTTATTTTCTAGGATTATCTCCAACTAACCAGAAAGAGACAACTACTAAACAAAATCCTAAAAGAAAATTATTCAAATGCATTTTGATCTCATATGCCATAATTTCCTACTCAACATAAATGAGAAACAAAGCACTTTGATTTCATTATGAGCTTTAGCTTGCAAAAACCTTATTGTTTTGAGTATATTTTTGCACACAAGAGGGTGTGTTTAAGTACAAACAGTAGGAAATAAAAAAGGAAGCAAGACAAGGCAGATTCAGGTCCAAACGGTGCTAATTCTGTAAGTTTCTCAAACTGCAGTCTTCTCACGTTTCAGATCCTTAGCAAAAAGCATGTAATCAAGGCTCCATTCTAAGCTGAATGCTTCTACTTATTAATTCTAACAGACAAGATAAAGGGAAAGAAAATCTCTGAAGCATGTAAATTCCATTGTTTTAATGTATAAGTAGTTTTAACCCTGAAGGGTGGCTCACTAACCATTGGGGAGCTCATGAATGCTGAATGATGTTCTTCAATTCCTTGTTTTGAGCTCAACATAATTATTCAACATATACTCAACAAGTATATAAGCAATGGAAAATGTTGGTTTTAAAACTTAAGCCAGTTGTTTCCAATAGAGGGAAGTAGAACTCTGAGAAGTAATAGTGTTATAAAGTCTGAAGCAGTCAGGACATCCACACAATGAATGTAGGCATGTGAATAATGTTCTGCACTTACAAAATAAGGTTAGTTATAACTACCTTCAGTATCTCCTAATATGATAACTATTCTAGCATGTTTTATAGTAGTTGTTCTAATTATGAATTTTCCAATGAATGGGCCTAAAAATCCAAATGCTATATTTTTGGCATCTTCAAAAATTTTGCTTACTATATATGGAATTTCATGACCTAAAAATCAAAAGTTGTGATATGATCCAATAATTAATACTTAAGTGGAGCAGAGTAATATGCTCCTGGAGGGATTAATCTTATTTTATATTTTGTGATATTTTCATTTTACATTTGGGGAAACATTTTTAATTAACATGGGATGCATTAAACAAAGCAAGTGAAATATAGAAGGGAAAGGCCTATTATAAGGGTTCTTCAAATTTGACTGTCACTGAGAACTTTTCTAGAATATATCCTGCCTGGAAAAAAAAATGACAATATAGCCACTTTACAATTTCTTTACTCAGGATATGTATATTAGTTAGGGTTCTCTAGAGAAACAGAAGCAACAGGGAACACTTGCAAGTATAAAATTTATAAAGCGTCTCACGTGAACGTAGAGTCCAAAATCCACGGGGCAGGCTGTGAAGCCGACGATTCCGGTAGAGGGTCTAGACGAACCCACAGGAGAGGCTCACCAGCAAAAGCAGGAAGAGAGCCTCTCTTCTGAATCCTCCTTAAAAGGCTTCCAGTGATTACATTGAGCATCACTCATTGCAGAAGACACTCCCCTTGGCTGATTACAAATGGAATCAGCTGTGGATGCAGCTGACGTGATCATGACCTAATCCTATGAAATGTCCTCATTGTAGCAGACAGGCCAGCACTTGCCCAACCAGACAAACAGGTACCACCACTTGGTCAAGTTGACACATGAAGCTAACCATGACAATGTGTTTTTCAAAATTAAAAAATTTTTATAACAATAACAAAGTAATATCTATAAGGTGACTTGAGCTTCTTGGAGAGAGGGACTATGTAAATGCAAAGTATCACTATTATTACTCTGCAATCTCAGCCAACAGTAGCTAATTAAGGGAGAGAGCTGGGGAGAAATCAAAAGTAATTGACATCTCACTGTTCTTAGAAGATGCTGCTTTTTTCTGTTCCTTGATACCTTCAAAGTAGTTCAAGTATAAAAAATAAATAGTTTAAAAATGAAAGCAGAAATCTGTCAGGTTCCTATTTTTCAGACCAGGACATTATGAGACACTGGGTGATTAGCCTGACAGGGGCCCTCAGCGACTTGTGGATCCTACTATTAACAGAGAACAAGAGGTTTCAGAGTCCAGGATGGAATCTGAACAACAGAGTAAGTTGCTTAGTGCTCAAAAACATTTATTGCCAAATGGCCTGAGATGTGGGGAACTGAAAAGTGTGTGGGCATTCTCTGCTTACAGAGGTTTCTCCTGTCGCCTTCACCTCCAGCTGAAACCTCATCAGTACACTTTTTTACACCTATACAAGCCAAGATCACTCCTACTGCTAAGAATTTGTTCATTTCTTAAGAATGACCATCCCATTTTTCTCTATTCAACTCAAATCCTATCCATCATTCAAGACCTATGATTTCCCATGATTTCATTTTTCAGACAGAATTAAGATGTGTCATCCTAGGACCATACTAAGAATTTCTTGCTCCGAAATTTCAGTAGTCTCTAAGGACCCCTAGCCATGCAATATCAGACAATCCAGATATTTAGGAAACAAATATATTCTGACCAAGGTTATGGCATGCTTTCTGGAATAGGAAACCAAAAGAAGGTTTGGAAATTTTTTTGGCATTCTTGCAGACAGTTATGGTGTTAATCATGAGTGGTTCACATGAAATGTCAGGCTGGGGGAAGATAAAATTTACCACAGTTAAGAATCTTTTTACACAGGAGGAGTCACTCAAGTTGTTTCAGCCTTGGGTAAAACCAGACCCCTAGTTAGCAGCACGGAATGATATTTCTTCTGTCCTGAATCTACAGCCCATGCTTCTTCTGAGTTTCTTCTAACTACATCTTTTAGCTTACAGCTAATGCCTGCAGATTTATTTATTAACCCAGCTCTTTCAACAATAACCCCTGATCTTTCTGCCTTCCCTACTCTAGCCCCTTGTGATAAAGTACTCCTTAAGTTTATGATACCAATGTGGCCACCACTTCCACTGAGAGAGTTTCCTGCCAAGTTGCTTCTACCATCAGTGATGATGACTGGCAGAGGCTCCCAAGTCTGCAGATACATCCAGACATGTCAGAATTTTAGATATTTGGTTTGTGTCCAATATGAGATTCCCAAAGTGTGTTCATCTAGGATTAATACAAATAAATAAGACACTTCCATCTATAGGACTTAGTTTTTGCTGAATATTATGCTGGTTCATCTCTATTTCAGTTAGTCCTTACAAAAACCTGATGAGGACAAAGAGACTTGGAAAAGTTAAGTCGTTTGCCAATGTCACATTATTTCAATGCCAGGATTGCAATTCAGGTGTGTCAGCTCAAAACCCTTCTTCTTTCCATTATGTACAATCGCATTATCTTGCATCCAAAAGGCACAAAGTCCATTATGGGTACCCCAAGGGAGCAGCCCTGGTGGACTCTAGCTATTTTCCTTCTGAACTGTTTTTACTGCCTAGTTAGTGTGGGGTTTTTGCACCTACCCCTGGTGATTGTAATCAGCAGACATCAATAAACTTCAGATGAATGAATATGACCTTCAGGGAAACTGAAACAGAAAAGATGGGATCTCTTTCCAAATGTGAACAAGGGAAGCTACCATTGTACTCCAATCTTTTGGAGGACATTTCTAGGTTGGCTATTTTTTATCAGTGACTGCTGTAGATACAGGTGTCTCTACCATTGTGAGATGTTTGTCTTTCTCATCAGCAGCTCCCCTCAAGTTGAAGCTCCATGAGAGTCATGACCCATGAATGTTATCAATCAGATATTGGCTGATTTTCTATGAACTTGTCACAGTTTTCCCATATGCCTTTCCTCTTCCTGCTACATATTGCCTTCCCACTCTCCCTCCTCCTCTTCTTTTGTCACCTTCTGTTCCCTCCCTTGCTTTTTCTGTTTTCAATTGAGTGATGTTAAATGTTTTAAGTATAAAATAATGTGCATGACACTGAAGACTCTACAGGAGAACAATAGAAATTTATGTACCAATACTGTGTGTGTATGTGTGTGTTATTATGATACATGATCCATAGTAATAATGTGCACAATAATACACTGTGAGACCTGAATTAAATGTGGAATGAGTGATTTAAAGTGTTAATCAAACATAAAGAATGTCTCAGCATTCTAACTGCTCTTCATAGGACCTTGATATCCACTGTTACCTATGTATCATTACAAAAATACTAGTAAATCCAAAAAGCTCTAATAACTGTTTTGCAGAGTAGTGTGAAGTTCTGCTTGGCTCTGATATGTTTTGAATATATTAGCATGGCATTATCCACTGTAGATAACTTTAAAAACCTCAAAGCGCTGTACAGACAACAGCCAATTTTACGATAATAAATGGTGTACTTTGTACAAGTAATCTTTAAAATCTGGTGATCTCTGAGACAGTTTTCAAAGTGCAGTGATAACTGAATTAACACAGATATCCCTGAAACTGAAGTCTAAGTATGGGCATGTTGTTGCTTCAGCACAAAGTCAGTAGAAGTAGTAAATGAGGAAGATGATTTAATTTAAAAATATCTGTCAAGGGACTATTATGTGCCAGGCACTATTATAGAATCTGTAGATAGGGCAGTAAACAAAACATAAACATTTCTGCACTCACAGAGCATATATTCTAAGTGGGGGAGAAGTAGAGTGGGGGAAAAGCCCACTTTTTCTCAGTACTCTGTTTTGCTTTGGAACTCAGTGTCATTCTAGAGCTTGTAAATATGAAAGCCTTGAGATCATTCAGCATAGCGCCCTTTATATTGTATTGACAAGGTACATTCTCATGGTGCATGGAGAGGTTTGTTCTGAGCTGTTTTGCAGGCAGTAGATGTGGATGAGTGGGTGTTCCAAGCAAGGGAGAAAGAATGTGGGAGGGGCAACATAATGGCTTTAGCCGATTTACTGGTTTATGGGCACATAACAAAAGGAAGCTTTGAGGAGGGAACTGAGGATCATCTGCTATCCATCTCCTGAAGACTCCTGAAACAATTGAAAATTGAACTACATTTCCTGCCTTGGTAAAGCATCACCATGCGCTTTGTCCCACAGGCTGAGAAACCTTAAAGTCCTATTTGTCTCCAATCCCTTCCTAACACTTTATGCCCAATCTGTTTTCCAGGTTCCAGCCTCCTAAGGTTCTCTTCAGTTTATCTTTTTCTTTCTTTCTATACTTCCAGTACAATCAGATTATCATGATCTCTTGCCTTAACTTTTCAGGAGCTATTCAATAATTTCATATGTTACCCAAAATCTAACCTCTATCTCCAATTCATCCTGTTTTCAGGCTTATCTTTTAAAAATACAGTCTGTCGGGTGGGACATGGTGGCTCAGCAGGCAAGAATGCTTGCCTGCCATGCCTGAGGACCTGGGTTCGATTCCTGGTGCCAGCCAATGTAAAAAAAAAAAAAAAAATACAGTCTGTCATGTCACTGTCCTGTTTATAGCGCGTCAAGGTTTCCCAATGTCCCCAAATCAAAATTCTATAGTTTAGCTTGCAAAATACTTCACAGGATCAGGCCCTATTATACATTTAAAAGTGCTATTCTGAACACTCCCACAACATGCCCTGTCTTGCACGTATCATTTCCTAAATGTCCTCCTTGTCTTTGCATAGCTTTTCCCACCATCTGGAGTTTCTGTATCATCATGTCCAAAGTCCAAATGATGATTCAACATTTGCACTAACACAACCACTTCACTGAAACATTCCAGGAGTATTTTGAGTTATATATCTCAGAAAAAAACAAAACAAAACATGTTCTTAATCTTAATCTGTATCCTGTGGCTGTGAACCCATTGCAATAGGATCTATGAAAATATTATTGTTAGCTAAGGTGTGGCCCAACTGAATGAGGGTGGATCTTAATCAGATTACTGGCGACTTGATAGTGAGAACCTTCAGGTCACAGACGTGAGAAAGAAGATGATACATGTGACAGGAAAACCAGGGAACCCCGAAGATTGTCAGCAGCCAGCACCAGAATGCTACAGTCTTTTGAGAGAAAGCAAGCCTTGTTGCTATCTTGATTTTTGGACTCCTTATCTCAAAATAAGTAGTTGTTTATATCAACTTATTGTGTGATATTTGTCATAGCAGCTTGGAAACTAAGACAGAGATTGAAAATTTGTCCTTTTCATGTCCATCCTTCACAGAGGCACTAACTTGGTCCTGTGATTCCCTGTTTGATTCCCCACCACCTAAAAACAATGTCCAAGTTCCTTCACATGTCTTTTTGAGATCCTCCATTTTCTGATCCCTGACTCCTTCTCCAGGCTTTTCACCTATTATTCCCTGCCCTGCACTCCCCCTCTTCAGACACGCCAACTGACATTTCCCTATATGCACACTGTGTGCCTCCCTTCAGAATCTCTGTATGTGCTGTCCCCTGCCCTGACTGCCTCTTCACTCTCAGCTTTGTCCCTTCACTTCCTCTGACTAACTTCTAATTCTTAGTCATCTTTTAAGCTCAGTTCAGACATTACTTCCTTCACAACACCTTCCCGACAACCTTCTCTGCTACCTACTGAGTTAGATATTAATACTCTTTTTCTCTAAGCCACAGCAACCCAATTCAAATAACAAAGGAAATCTATGACACTCAAGAACAAATTATGGGAAAGGCATCCCATAGATGTCTGTTTTACTGTGAAAAGTCTTCATTGTTACACTTAATACATGGCATTATCCTCTCTCTTCCATAGCTGAATAGTGAGCTTTCTGAGGTTTTTCACCTTAGGATTCCCCAATGACAAATACAGTGTCAAACACAGAAGTTCAGTGCTCACTTTTTTAATAAAGCAAAGCATTAAATTTTGATTGGAAGGGCAGGAAAGTGTTATCTAGAGGGAATATTCTATATGTAGGAGAGCATGTTTTTAAGTATAGATAAAGGTGAAGCTTGTGAATAGAGTAAGAATGAAAGAAAACAAATTGATAAAGCAAAGTTCTTAATGATGGATTATGACTCTAGGCAGACATTTTGACTTGGAGAAAAAGAAGAAAACCTTTCCAATGAGATAAGAGGGAAGGGTTAAAGTCAGATAATGCAAATGAGATCAAAGGAGAAGAGAGTTGAAAGGGCTTGACCCTTCCGGCCTCTCTGTGCTCGCTGAGATGGTAGACAGTGTCACCTGCTTCAGAGGAAGGCACTGATATTAGGAACCGAGGGAGGAGGAATGAAAGTGATAAGTTGTCGGAAAATCTGCTGAGGGAAATGGATACATTCGCTTCCAAGAGACAAGGACAGTGCAGTGATGGGATATTTTAAAATCTTCTTTACCACAGGCCAGTAAGGCCAAGACAATGTAGGCCAGGAAATTCCATGAATGTTGGTACTTCACTTTACCCAGCAACTTGGCTCTTCCTAGAAAGCAGTCTCTCCTATTCATCTCTATACTTATACCTGTGTTTTCACTTCCCTTTATCTCCTTCCCCTCTTCTTATAGACACGCTCAAATCTTATCCATCATAAAAATGAATCTTTCCTTTCCCTGTAACTGTTGCCTTTCTCTCCGTCCTCTTACCCAACAAATTTTTGAGGAATAGTAACTATTAACTCTCTCCTTTTACTTACTTTCTATTCTCTCATTCATTCTTTGCTGTCTGGTTCAGCTATAACCTTACTGAAAGGTCTTTTGTGAAGGTCACTATCACATAATTACAAAGAGATTTCTGTTCTCAATTTTCCTTATTTCTGGCATATCTGAAAGCTTTTGAGCTCACTGATAATCCCCCTGTTTTGAACCATTTTAATCCTATGGCTTTTGACATAGGAATCAGAATCATTATAAGAAATGAGACACTGTGGTAGTATAATGGGAAGGTCATGGCTTAAATCCAGGCCAACAGTTTTCTCAATGTGCAGTGGTAAAGAAGTCATTTGGCCTCTCCACACCTCAATTTGTGTAGCTGCAAAACAGACATAATACCACTAGCAACACTGAGAAGGCAATCTTTCCTAATTTACTTAATATTGAACATACACTGAACTATGCATTCTTTGGGACTTGAGATACATTAGTGAAAAAAGAAGGCAAACACCCCTGCCTCATTGAGCTTATATTCTAGAAAAGGCAGAAAGATAATAAACAAAAAACATAATAAACACATGTATGGTATAATATGTTACAAAGTGACAATGGTATAGAAATATAAATCAGAGAAAGGGGGATAGACAGAAATTTACACAGCATGACCAGGGCAAGCCTCATTGAAAAAGTGGCATTTGAGCAAAACCTTAAAGATGAAAAGGAATTAATCACATAGAAAGTTGATAAAAGAGCATTCCTGGCAGAAGAAGCTGACTGTGTAAAGGCTATTGTGTCTGGAGGAGGGGAGCACAGTAGCCTACAGAGGTAAGGAAGACTGGGGGCTGTGTTCTTGTAAGCCATTGTAAGGATTTTGCTTTTTACTTTCAGTGAAATTGAAAGACTTCGGAGGGAACAGAAAAGTGACATAATCTTCAATGTGCTTTCAAAGGACCCCTCTGGCTGATGTTTAGAGAATAAGCTGCATGGGGTAAGGACAAAAGCCAGAGAAGCTATTGCCACAGTCCTGGCAAAAGATGATGGTTGCACAATCAGAAAGATGATGGCGAGCAGTGGTAAAAGTGGTGAGAAGTAGTTAGACTCTGAATATATTTTGATGGTAGAAAAGAGAGTTTTTTCTGATTAGGTTGGCTGAGAGAACAACAGAGGAGATTTCGGATCATTGCAGGGATTTTGGCATGAGCAACTGGAAAAATGAAGTACCATTTTTTGTTATGGGGAGAAGTGGAAGGAATGTATACCACATTATAAATTTACACAGTGTTTCAGATGTTATGAAATTAGTCACTTCGATTCTAATGCTTGAAGTAATCATTCCTTTCCTTATCACATAGCACTGCAACATTCTTAAAGTAGTTTCATACAAAAAAAACTCTTTTTTTTTGCTTTTTATAGTCATTTTTTAAAGAAAGGCAATGAAGATACTTCTAGTCCTCATTTAACAGATGAGAAGATTCAGCTCAGCTCAGAAAACCTATGAGACAAGCCAAAAGCCCCAATGTGGTTAAGAATGGATTGCACACTAGAACACTAGTCTCTTGGGCAAACTGTAGACAATATGATGCTTTCCAAGAATCAGGTATGAGATAACTTTGAAACTGTGCAGTCCAAACACTTATACCTGAAGACTCCAACTCAAAGAACCTAAGTGATCTGTACTTGGCCACTCCATTTTTACTTAAGAAATTCTCCCAACACTTCAGATTGAGATTTCAATCTGCTACTGTGAATGAATAATGTACTGTATTTTTCAATCAGAAAAATGCCCAGTGGGATTGGAAGGAAACCAGGAGAGAATGGTTGTCCTGGGATCCAAACGAAGACAATATATGGAGTGAGCAATCTACTGCTGAACAAGAAGGACTCCTGAAAACTGATCGTTGGCTTTAGCAACATGAAGATCATTGGAACCTAGACAAGAGCAGTAGTGGTGAGGGCCAAAGGCTGACTAGCGAGGTTTAAGAGTGATGGGAGAGAGGGCCACGGTGGCTCAGCAGGCAAGAATGCTTGCCTGCCATGCCAGAGGACCCGGGTTCGATTCCCGGTGCCTACCCATGTAAAATAAAAAAAGAGTGATGGGAGAGAGAACTTGGAGGCAGCAAAGAGTTGAGTACAAAGGCAGAATAAATGGAGTCAAGAGAAAATATTTCTCTTTTTTTGTTAAGGTGGGGGACAAAAAGCATGTTTGTGTACTAATGGGAATGATTCAGTAAAAAGGAAAAAATTGTTGATGTAAGAGATAGAGCAAAGTCCTGGAGTGGGCAAGAGGCCTGGAATGTAGTGTCCAAATGTAGGAATGGGCACTGGATGGAGCATGGGTAGCTCTATGTAATGGGTGAGAATGAAAAGTATACAGGTACAAAGGCTTGAAGGCAGGTGATTGAAGTGGAAGAAGTCTCTGTAAGTTTTTCTCTGAATGCTTCTGAGTGAGTAGGGAAGTAGGAAATAAGGTCATATGCAGAGAGTGAAGATGAAAGAAAAGTTTGAAGTTAGAGGAGAGAAGAAAAGGTATAAAGCAGTACACGAGGGGGAAAGTACATGGAAAAGGGAAAAGTCAGAGTGATTGTTAGTGACATGTTAAAGATGTATTTGAAGTGCCTAGTCTGGGGCCAGCAGCAGTGTCCAAATTCTAATGCAGGTAACTCAGCTTCAGCACCCAGGGTTCTCAGTGTGCTCAAAAACTGGTAGCTATTAATATTGTATTATTCAAAAGCACCCTCTCCCTTAATAGAGGTATTAGAGAAAACTGAATTATCTACCTGAAAATTGCTTAACATATTTTTAGGCAGGAATTTAAGAATTTCCTCTTCAATGTAATGTCCAATTACTTGGCATTTGCATAATTCTTTATATTTGCAAATTGCTCCACAGTAATGCCCATTTTGTATGCTTCACCATATCTCTGACTTACACATAGAATAAAATCAAGTTAACTAAGCCAGAAGAGTTTTGATGCCTTGTGGATTCAACAGTTTACAGCAAAGTATATTCTGTGGACCATTAATTCCAAGAGATAGTCCATGAATCAAGAGTCTATGGTCTAAAAGGATGGGAACTTTAGATAGTATATCCTACTTTTAGGGTTTCACAATATGCATTAGCAACTTTGAGAAACCTGGTGTTAAAGAGACTTACTTAACTTTATCTAATCTAGTATTTCTGAGGCTTATTTAACAACAAAATTCCTTTTTATGAGCATATGCAACAGTCATAAATAGAGTCAATGCTATACTTTTTATGGTTATATGCAGTATTCACAAATAAAGTCGCTCCATGCACCCCTTGTTCCTTTATAATGGAATTCCAGTTTTAGATGGGCATATTGCTAATGAGCTAAAATATTTTATTTCCCAGTACTCCTTGCTGCTAGTTCTGGCCCTGTAACTAAGTTCTGATCAATGAGACTTAAGTGGAAATTATATGCTTAGCAACCAAGAAATATCAGAAAATGTAGGGCACACCTCCTCTTTGTGTCCTTCCCCTTTTCAGCCTGCTAGAATGTCAGAGCGATGTAGAGCTGAGGCTGTTGAGCCAGCAGGAGGCCCACAAAGGATGAGAAGGTTGCAAGACAGCAGGACCCTGGCTCCCTGGTGGTTCTGAAGCCACCTTGCCACCAACATAGTGCCTACCTCCAAATTCCATAGGTGAGAGAATTAATTTCCAACCTTGTATATGCCAGTTTTATTTTGTTTTCTCATAACTTGAGACTGAATCACACCCTAAATCATATAGTGTAAAAACACACCATCATCTCATAGAAGCAGTGTCCCTCAAGACACTTAAAGTAGTGCTGCTCTAAATTTAGCAACTAAAACATGCCTCTCTACCACAAGAATTGCATTTTTATCTTAATTCAAAGACTTTGAATCTTTACGTATGTCTGCTATTGGTTTTTCTTTCCAATTATCTTCAAACAAAATGCAGCAGGTAGCCAGAAAGAGCCCTGGCATCTGTCAAAAAAATAAACATTCAAGCTCCAATTCTGCCTTTTAACTTCAAACAGGTCCTCTAAAATTTTTTGTGCCTTGGTTCCTAGGAATAATATATTCTCTGTTTCACCTAGTTGTTATAATGTTTTAGTGAAATACAGATGCCCTCCCACCCAAAATTTTCTAAAAGTTATATAGAGTTCTACACAAATGAAAGATCTTACTGTTATTGTTATTCCACCATACCAAAGACCTCTGCACTGGGTTCCAGACGCCTGCCTAACCCTACTGATGTGCAGGTGTGTGCTCTTGAGCGATCACATTATTTCTATGCCTGTCAGTTCCCTATAGACAGGTAGAACAAGATAGCCTCTTCCACCCCATTCCAATGTAAATCCTAAGTGAAAATGGCACTCAAGGCTAGAATGGGATTTGGGGGGCTTATTCAGTCTGTTTTTATTTTAAGGTGAGATATCCTGGAATTCTAAATTTAGTTTATAAAGACTTTCAGAAAAAAAAAAAATCTAACCATGCCTTCATAAGTTAGGTATGGGGGTTAACAGCCATCTGCTCCTTAGAATTAAATTTAAATTCTTTACCCCAATTTAAGTTTCTTGCTCTCTTGTACATATCTTGATAGCAATTTGCTCTATATTCACCCTTTATGTGTGTGAAGACAGTTCCTAGGTCAATATTCCAGTGAATATTGAGTTTAAGCCTCACACTTGATATGGAAATTGTTGTTTCTATATTTAAAAAAAAATCATATGGGAGCCCCATCTCACTGATGAGGACTTTGATGACCACAATAAAGGTACTTCACTTCAAAAGCCATGGATATTTAGAGATCTGTTTATGAAGAAAAAAATTGGATAACGAATTTGCACATCAAAACATGCTTCAAAGTTGATCATTTCTAAACTCAGTAGCTGAAAAAATAAGGCTATAGTTAAAATGGGCACATGTATTATTCAAATGAGATAGCTAAGATTTTAAACTTAAAATAAATGAAAAACATATATCTAATTGATATTCATTTATTCTTATCACAATATAACCAGAACAGTGCAAGCTAGTTTTGTACTGCATCATTCACCAAAAGGGTTTCAACATGCTTTACAAAATTAAAATAATGCATAATATTAATTTTGTTTGTGTTTGGTTTCTAGGACATGTCTGACATATATTACTGCATACATTCAGTCTCAGTTTTCTATTTTTACTGTCATTCCTGATAAAGGGTATAAACATTGCACTCCAACAAAATCCATCTTAAACAATATGAAATTAACTTAGTAAAACAGTCACTTAAAAACATTAATTAGACATCTATCTTTGCATATCAACCCTGATCCCCTGTGTGCTTTTTAACTTAATACTCTACAGACCTGGTTCTATCTATTTCTCTCTACTGATAAACTTAGCTTTCTGAAAGCTGAACAGCAAAGCAAGTAAGTTGGATTTAGTAGCGGGAAGAAAGGGGCCATAAGAGGAGAGTGCCTCTTTGGTAACCATCAAAAGTCCATTTTCATATGTAAATATATGTGGATAATGATAATTTTCTGACTGACAGAGAAAGCAGTTACAAATAAGGAAAGAAAGAAGGCTAAAATGAACCCTTTGGTGTTGGATTGGAACCAGACACATCTATAACAGTTTTTAATAATATATGTGAATGGATATATATATAGATACATGGATACACACACATTTCTTAGCTCTGTCTACTGAAAGAGCTTGTAGTCATACCAATGCAGTAGCAATGATGACATGTACCTCACATAGCTTATTTTTTAAACAACATTCTCCAATAAAAGGAACCAGGACTCTTGGAGAGAGAGGAGATTCTAGAGATGACGCAAAAGAAATATAAGATGATCCTGGAATAACTCTTGATGCCAGAAAGAGAGGATATGCTAAAAATGATAAGAACACGTTAAAGCAACTTGAGGAGCATCAATGGCCAAATCGAGGTTAATTTGAGCAACAAAAAAAAATGCTATATTGGATTATAACCCATAGAATCAAATAAATATCTGTGAGTCCATAATATTGTGATATAAATAAATAATCAAATAAAAAATAGGTGAGAGGGACAGTTATTCTATATGGTAGAATTCTAATTAATAAATGTAGAAAGAACGAGGAAATAGAAAATCTCCATTAGGCAATGTGCTGGTTTGAAAGGATTACGTACCCTAGCAAAGCCATATTTTAATCCTGATCCATCTCATGGAGGCAGCCATTTCTTTTAATCCCTATTCAGCACTATAGGGTGGAAACTTGATTCAATTATCTCCACAGAGACGTGGTTGGCCCAATTGTGGGTATTAACCTTTGATTAGATGGAAATGTGACTCCAGCCATTCCAGGTGGGTCTTGATTACTTTACTGGAATCCTTCAAAAGAGGAAACTTTATGGAGAGAGTGAGAGAGCAACAAGAACTGCAGAGCCCTCACAGTCAGAGAACTTTGGAGATGAAGGAGGAAAACGCTCTCGGGGGAGATTCATGAGAAAGGAAGCCTGGAGAGAAGCTAGCAGATGTTGTGATAATTGTCATGTGCCTTTCCAGTTGAGAGAGAAAACCTGAACTTCATCAGCCTTCTCAAATCAAGGTACCTTTCCCTGATGCCTTAGTCTGGAGATTTGTATAGACTTGCTTTAATTTGGAAATTTTAATGGCCTTATAACTGTGAATCTGCAATGTAATAAATTCCCACTTTTAAAAGTTGTTCTGTTTCTGGTATATGTCTTTCCAGCAGCTAGCAAACTAGAGCAGGCAACATCCCAGTAGAATTGTTATAGGCAAGAGTTACAGATGGATGCTAAAATTAGTAGACAAAAATATGATGATGAAGAGGATATTTGCATAGATTCAAAATATCTCCCCAGGAAGACGGCTGAATAGAGTAACCCGAGATTAGTCCTGCTCCATGGAAAAGTTAGAGAAGGGACAGGAGGGCAACTGAGGCAGCGATTCAGGAGTGTGCCTAACCTAGAAGAGCTTTCTGTACCATATGGGGTGGCCTTGGTTTCAGAGGCTGAGGAACTGAGAGGCAGAAGGCTGGAGCCTGGCACAGAAGCATGAAAGCACAGAGCCTGTAGGAGTGCATGAACAGGAGACCGGGACTGGGAAGTAAGCCAGGCCGTGTTCCTTGGGTACATTGCCCTTACCAGCACAGCCCTGTGACCAGCGACTCACCCCAAACTCCAAGCACCTGAACCCTTCACCTGCTCCAGGCACCACCACCCCACCAGCCCCCAGTGCACTTAACTGCCCCACACCCCCATCCCAAGTGCAGGCCAACCCATCTCTCCTGCACCCCTCCTGAGCACTGCCTCCCCCTCCCCTTCCCTGCAGGGTGCTACCAGCATATAAAGGCTGTGGGCACTGACCTCCATACCTAGGCTACCCCTGCCTCACCACCACCCACCACCCACCCATAGTGTTGTACAGCTCCACTCCACACCACCTGAGCTCTGAGCATCCATTTACAGCACGCCCAGGCCTACGCATGTGCTCAGGCCCCCAATCACTTCATTTAGCTCCAGGAACCACACTTTACAGTAGTCCTAGAACAGCGCATCTAAACGGCCCTCAGTCACACTTCCCAGCTCTGAGAAAGTGCTGACTTGTGCAGCCACATCAAATCTGCCCCCAATTCACAAAGGCATAATGACAACCTGCTGCCACAGCTCTACACATGCACACAAAGGGTCCCATGCCTCACACCAACGCACTCAGGGTTACACCCCCACAGACTGGTGCAACCACACAGCTACATCTTCTCTGACCACTGGGTGCCCACATTCACAAGCAATAGTGTAACATCCCCAATGTGTGCCAATATCAGTCCTGAAACAAATAACCACACTGAGTGCCCACTCCATGCATGCTCCCTGCTGTACAACCATACCACAAACACAAGGCCTTAAACTACTGAAAGAAATCAATTCCCAGAGTAAATCAATCAAGATATTTACATGCTATGAAGACAGTAGAAGATCACTAAGCATATCACAATGCAGACAGATACAGCTCTGGCTGATGACCAAATTAAAAAACCAGAGGAAACACAGACATTGGAATAACTAATGAAAGATGTTCTTACAACTCTACCTAATAAAATAAGCAGGATAGCAAATGACATAAAGGAGATCAAGCAGACAGTAGAAGAGCATAAATAGGAATTTGAAAGAATAAATAGAAAAATAGCAGATATCACAGAGATTAAAGACTTTGTTGACCAAATGAAAAACATACTAGAAGCACACAGTGTCAGATTTGAAGAAACAGAAGAAAGAATAAGTGATATGGAGGACAGGATAATTGACTTCAAAGACTCAAAACAGCAAATGGCAAAAAAGATGGAGAAAATTGAATGGAAACTCAGGGAAATGATGTACAAAACAAAGTGCATAAATATCAGAATCATTGGTGTCCCAGAAGGAGAAGAGAGGAGTAAAGGGTTAAGAAGAGTAGTTGAGGATATAATGGGGGAAACTTCCCAACTCTCATAAAGGACATAAATATACAAGTCAAAGAAGCCCAAAGAACTCCAAACAGAATAAATTCAAATAGGTCTCCCCCAAGGCACATACTAATTAATCTGTCAAATGTTGAAGAGAAGCAGAAAATCCTGAAAGTGGCAAGAGAAAAATAATCTACTACATGCAAAGGAAACCAAATAAGACTGAATTCAGACTACTCAACTAGCACCCTGGAGGCAAGAGGGCAGTGGAATGATATACTGAAGATCCTGAAAGAGAAAGACTTCCAGTCAAGAATTCTGTACCCAGGCAAATTGTCCTCCAAAATTGATGGAGAGATTAAAGTATTCAGAGACACAGAAGTCCTGAAAGAATTTGTCAACAAGAGACCAGTCCTATAAGAAATACTAAAAGGAGCTCTGCCAGCTGAAAAAAAGAGACAGGAGAGGAGGTCTGGAGGAGAGCCCAGAATTGAAGAGTACTACTAAGGGTAATTTAAAGAATGCAAAGAGAAAGAGGGGAAAAGATATATTGATCTGACAAATTAAAAAAAAAGATAAGATAGTGGGTTCAAGAAATTACTTTTCAGTAATAACTTTGAATGTTAATGGACAAAACTTACCAATTAAAAGATACAGATTGGCAGAATGGATGAAGAAACATAGTCCAGCTATATGCTGTTTACAAGAGATTCATCTTAGACAAAAGGAAACAAATAGATTGAAAGAGAAAGGATGGAAAAAGATTTTCCACACAAGTTGTAACCAAAAGAAAGCAGGAGTATCTATGCTAATATCAGACAAAGTAGAATTTAAATGTAAAGACATCATAAGAGACAAAGAAGGACACTATATCCTAATTAAAGTGTCAATTCACCAAGAAGATATAACTATCATAAATGTTTACACTCCCAATCACAGAGCTCCAAAGTACATGAAAGACATTGGCAAAACTGAAGGGAGTGATAGATATTTCATCAATAATTGTAGGAAACTTCAAAACACCACTCTCCTCTATAGATAGAACAACCAGACAGAAGATCAACAAGGAAGTAGAGAAGATAAATAATTTGATAAATAAATTAGATCTAACAGACATATATAGGTCATTGTACCCCAAAGCACAAGGGTATACATTCTTCCCTAGTGCTCATGAAACATTTTCCAGGATAGATCATATGCTGGGGCACAAAACAGGTCTTTATACATTTCGAAGTACTTTCTTTCATCACAATGGGATGAAACTAGATCTCCAAAACCACCAAAGAATGAGAACATTCACAGATACACGGAGGTTAAATAACCCACTCTCAAACAACCAGTGGGTCAAAGAATAAATTGCTAGAGAAATCAGTAGCTATCTGGAGATGAATGAAAATGAGAACACAACATATCAGAACATATGGGATGTGGCAAAGGCTGACTGAGAGGGAAATTTATTGCCCTAAATGCCTATATTAAAAAATGAGAAAGAACAAAAATTGAGGACATAACAGCACACTTGGAGGAACTAGAGAAAGAACAGCAAACTAACTCTAAAGCAAATAGAAGAAAAGAAATAACAAAGATTAAAGCACAGACATGAATGGGAGAAAAAAAGAATGATAGAAAGAATCAATAAAACCAAAAGTTGGTACTTTGAGAAAATCATAAAATTTATGGGCCACTAGCAAGACTGACAAAGAAAAGAGAGAGGATGCAAATAAACAAAATCTGAAATAGAAGGGGTGCATTACCATGGACCCTCAAGAAATAAAATGAATCATAAAAGGATACTATGAACAACTATATGCCAACAAACTAGACAACTTATGGTCAAATTCCTGGAGACACACAAGCTACACTGACTCAGGAAGAAATAGAAGATCTCAACAAACCAATCACAAGCATAGAGATTCAATCAGTCATCAAAAATCTTCCTACAAAGGAAAGCCCAGGGCCAGATGACTTCACAGGGGAATTTTATCAAACATTCCAGAAAGAATTAAAACCAATCCTGCCCAAACTTTTCCAAAAGATAGAGGAAATGGAACTCTACCTAACTCATTTTATGAAGCTAATATCATTTTAATACCAAAACCGGGTAAAGATGCTATAAGAAAGGAAAACTACAGGCCAATCTCCCTAATGAACATAGATGCAAAAATTCCCAATAAAATATTAGCAAATCGAATCCAACAGGATTTTAAAAGAATTATACACCATGACCAAGTGGGGTTTATACCAGAAATGCAAGGATTTTTCAACACAAGAAAATCAGTTAATATAATATAGCACATTAACAAATAGAAAGGGAAAAATCACATGATTATCTTGATTGATGCTGAAAAAGCATTTGACAAAATTCAGCATCCTTTTCTGATAAAAGCTCTCCAAAAGATAGGAATCAAAGGTAACTACCTCAATATGATAAAGGGAATATATGAAAAACTGACAGCCAGCATCATACTCAATGGAGAGAGACTGAAACCTTTCCCCCTAAGATCAGGTACAAGACAAGGCTGCCCACTGTCACCATTATTATTCACCATTGTGCTAGAAGTTCTAGCTAGAGTAATCAGGCAGGACAAAGAAATAAAAGCATACAAAGGAAGAAGTAAAACTCTCATTATTTGCAGATGATATGATACAATACTTGGAAGAGCCTGAGAATCCACAGCAAAGTTACTTCAGATAATAAACAAATTCAGCAAGGTAGAAAGATATAAAAATAATGTGCAAAAATCAGTAACATTTCTATACATAAACAATGACTTAGCTGAGGAGTCATTTAAGGGAAAAAATTCCATTCAAAATAGCAACTAAAAGAATCAAGTACTTAGGAATGAACTTACCTAGGGACGTAAAGGACTTATACACAGAAAACTCCATAACATTGCTCAAAGAAATCAAAGGAGATCTAAATAGGTGGAAAGACATTCCCTGCTCATGGGTAGGAAGGCTAAATATAGTTAAGATGTCAATTCTCCCCAAACTGATCTACAGATTCAAAACAGTACCAATCAAAATTCCAACAACCTACTTTGAAGATTTGGAAAAGTTAACTATCAAATTCATCTGGGAGGGAAAGAGACCCTAAATAGCTAAAAGCATCCTAAAAAAGAATAACATGGGAGGATTACACTCCCTGACTTTAAAACCTATTATACAGCCACAGTGGTCAAAATTGCATGGTACCAGCACAAAGATAGAAGCATTGACCAATGGAATCAAATTGAGAGTGCAGAAATAGACCACCAAATCTATGGTCAACTGATTTTTGACAAGGCCCCCAAATCCTCTGAATTTGGACAAAACAGTCTTTTCAATAACTGGGCATGGAAGATCTGGATAGTAATAGCCAAAAGAACAAAAGAGAACCACTATCTTACACCCTACATAAAATTAAATCAAAGTGGATCAAACACCTAAATATGAGAACTAGCACCATGAAACTTCTCAAAGAAAACGTAGGGAAACATCTTCAAGAGCTAGTAACAGGAGGTAGCTTCCTAAACTTTATACCCAAAGCACAAGCAACAAATGAAAAAATAGACAAAATGGAAGCTCCTCAAAATCAAATGCTGCTGCACTTCAAAAGACTTTGTGAAAAAAATGAAGAGGCAGCCAACTCAATGGGAGAAAATATTTAGAAATCACACATCGAACAAATGTTTGATTTCCTGTATATACAAAAAAATCATACAGCTCAACAACAAAAGAACAAACAACCCAATTACAAAATGGGCTAAACATATGAGTAGGCATTTTTCTGAAGAGCAAATACATGTGGCTCAAAAGCACATGAAGAGATGCTCATTTTCATTGTCTATAAGGGAAATGCAGATCAAGACTACAACAAGATACTGCCTCACACCTATAAGAATGACTGCTATTAAACAAACAGGAAACTAAAATGTTCAAGAGGATGTGGAGAAACTAGGACACTTATGCATTGCTGGTGGGAATGTACAATGGTGCAGCCACTATGGAAGACTGTTTGGCGGTTCCTAAGGAAATGAAATACCGAGTGGTCCTTTGACCCAGTAATAGCACTACTTGGTATGTACCCAGAAGAGCTGAAAGCAATGACATAAACAGACATTTGAACACCAATGTTCATAGCAGCATTATTCACAATTGCCAAAAGATGGAAACAAACCAAATGTCCATCATCAGACAAGTGGATCAGCATGTGGTGTATACATATAATGGAATATTATGCAGCAGTAACACACAATGGCATCCTGAAGTATATGACAAGATGGATGAGCCTTGAGGACATAAAGCTGAATGAAGTTAGCCAGACATAAAAGGATAGATACTGTAGGATTCCACTTTTATGACCAGCCTAAAGGTATAGTCAGAGGTTTATAATGCAAAATATAAGGAACTTAGAGATATAGAACCCAGAGATGGGTGAATCGTTAGCTAATGAGGTTGAACTCCAATGTAAGGGAATAGATAGGAGTGAAGGTGGTTCTGTAGTGGGTCTATAAGTAATATTACCATATTGAAGATGAACAAGGATTGAAAGGGGTTGTGTAGACCTATTTGCCCCACTGCTTAACACTAGAAATATGAATTACTTCTCACAAGAATTACTTCAAAGACATGATTCTTATTAAAAGAATGTTCAAGTTTAGGGTACGGGGGAAAACTATTGCATTCTATGAGCTATGTTCAGAAGGAAAACAGCAGCACTACCACAGCAACAGCAGAGGTAAGCAATGGGGGAGGGACAGGACTTAAGAGGAGGTTTAGATCTCCTATTTGGTAAGGGTATGTTTACCAGTTTTCTTTCTCTTGGTAACAATGAAATTATCTAAAATTGAGAATGTTGATGGACTGTGGTCTTTGGGCCCTCTACATGATGCCCAATGAATGCAGGTGGTTGAAGGATGCACTGATGGAGAAGTAGATTGGTGAACAATGTGGTATACTTATGAACAAAGGTTGTGCTGCTAAAGAAACAAAGTTGTGAGGCATGCAACAATGTGAATAACATGTGGGACATTTGGTGAAACAAAATAAGCCAGAAACAAAAGAACAAGAATGGTATGGCAAATTTAGAAAATGCTTATAAGAAAACAGGGGCCTAGATTGTAAGCTTTTAGAGCAGACATACTAAGTCCAGAGTGGGGGTTATTATTTCCAGATTTTGAAATGCTGTTTTATATATATAAGCTGATATGTAGAGATATGATTGAAGCTGAACAGGTTTGGGTTAAAGTTATTCAGAACATAGGGGAAAGTAAGACAGTGTCTGTATTTTAAACCACACATACTCTTTGAGACCAATGGAAGAAAGCTTTATTTGGTCTGGAACTTTAATTTTCTGTAGTGCATGATCTAATTCAACCTGTCTGTATAGCTCATTTGAACAATTGAAACACAGGGAGCACAGAATAAGAAAAAGGTCTTTTAATCCTATATAGATTATTGTGATGCCTAGATACATCCTAGAGTATACTAAGCAGATAATCAAAAAAAATTAACAAACTCCCCCTGAGGGATGGGAGAAAAATATGGAAGTATTAAACCTTGCCATCAGGGAATGCCCTGATACTGTGTGAAGCTTTAGGGACACCCAAATCAATAGGCCATGCCCTTGATCATGAGGCTTACTCTTGTGAAGCTTATGTAGGTAGTGGACAAGGTTAGACTACTTATAGGCATGCCTAACAGTTACTTCTAGAGGACCTCTTTTGTTGCTCAGATGTGGACTCACTCTCTAAGCTCAACTCTGCAAGTGAAATCATTGCCCTGCCCCCTACATGAGACATGACATCCAAGGGTGAAAGTCTCTCTGGTGATGTGGGAGATGACCCCTAGGGATGAATCCAGACCTGGCACTGTGGGATCAACAATTCCATCTTGAACAAAAGGGGGAAAATAAATGTAACTAATAAAGTATCAGTGGCAGAGAGAGTTCAAATGGAGTCCCGAGTCTGCTCTGGGGGTTGTCCTTATGCATGTTTCCATTAGACCTTGCTATCTATCATAACTGTCAACCCCCAATCAGGAGCATTCCAGCCAATCCTAAAGAACACCTAGGGCAATATATAAGATCCTTCAGGGTTCCAGGTACTAGAGCAACCTCCCAGAAATCTATAACCTCCAGATGAGTTCCTGGTCCAGATAAATCCTGAAACCTAGCCCAGCCTCTTCAGAACATCAGATAGTTCCATCTCCCTATCCCATATTAGTGACTGACCCTTCCAGTATCAAAAATTTAGAATTGCCATAGCCCAAACAACCCTAAAGAGAGGAATGGAAAGATCAAAGGTGATGGTGGAGTTATATATAGAAGATAGGATTTAACAAATGAATATGAATGCTGAATCATTAAATTGATCTCTCTTTTAGTCTCCAGTATTTTAGAACAGCTAGAAGTAAAAACCTAAAATTGTGAAATTCTAAGCCATGTCAGTCTCTCAAATATGTTCTAAACCTAATTGTGGTACTGTGCTTTGAAATTTATAGCTTTTTTATACATATGTTATTTTTCACAAAAAAAAGGAAAAAAAGTCAATTGTGATGATAAAAAATATTTAAGCCCTCTAGCCTCCTATATTCTGGAACAGCTAGAAGGAAAAATATGAGATGATTGTATGGTAGCCATGACAAACTTTGGGATCTGTCCTGTAACTACTTTTTGAAGAGTGCTTTGAAAACTATTGCTTTTTTATTTCTTTGCTTTGTATATATGTTATACTATATAATAAAAAAAGTTTTAAAAAGAATCTCCCCACAAGATACTTACTAATTATAAAGGAAAAAATAATAACTTTACAGTGGTGAAACTTGTCAACACCATCTTAACCAAGTGGTAAAAATTAACATCATGTGATAAGATATCATGTATTGACATGTTGACATCCTAAGCTCCTAAATTATGAACTGAGATGGTAACAGAATTATTTCCATGGTATTCTTGCAAAAAATGGATAACCTGAATTTAATCATGGGCAAACATCAGAGAAATCCAAACTGAGGGTCTTTCTACAAAAAAACTGACCAAAGCTCTTGAAAATGTCAAGGTCATAAAAGACAAAAATAGAAATTATCACAGATTAGAGAAGACTAACAAACACAACAACTAAATATAAAATGGGATCCTATATTGAAACCTTGACCCAACATAGACATTATTATTACTACTGGCAAAAATCAAATAAGGTCTCTAAATTAGTTAATAGTATTATTATATCAATGTTCATTTCTTTATGTCGATAATTGTAGTATGATTATATAAGATGTAGACATTAGGAGAAGTTGCGTGAATGGTATAAAAGAACCCTCTGTGCTATATGTGCAACTTTCTGTAAGTGTAAAATTATTTCAAAATAAAAAGCTAATTTAAAAAAGTTATCTTCATCCCATTCCCATGAGCTTCATACTTTACCTGCTATATTGTGATTGTCTATTACTATAAAATAAACTTTAAACTTAGTGGCATGAAAAACAACAACTCTCAGTTATTAGTAGTATGCCTCCTGGTTCTGGCAGTCTCTCATATGGCTGAGATCAGACACCAACTGCTACTGGAGTCATCTGAAGGTTTCAATTCCCAATCCTGGTACATATCCTGCATTTTTTGTTTTGAACATTTATCTACCTGAACTCACTCCACTATGAGCATCCTGCACTGTAGTTCTTCTCTTGCTATAATAAGTGTTCTTTCTCTAATAGCTACATTATTTTATATGGCTATAAAGCATTCTATAAATGGAATGCTCATTTTCTCTTTGTAACTAATAACTAAATTAGAAAATGCAAAAAATTTTAAGTAAAGTTCAATTTAGTGATTTTAAAATATCATTTATGCATGTAAAAACCTTAGCATATTAAAAATAAGACAACTATCTTTAAAAAATGAATCAAACATAATAATTAATTTTGAAATTTTGATGCATTAAAACCAGGCACAATATAATTTTTTGCTGTCATCATTCTAAAAGTCTCAGTCAGTGCAACAAAGCAATAAAATGAAATAAAGGAAATAAGAACTGGAAAGAAGAGAATAATTTTTTCTTGAACTGTGTGCTGCTGGCATCACACAAAATACAATTGTATAAACAAACTCTTAGATCTAAGAAGCTCAGTCAGTTTTCCCAGGTTTCCAGATAACACATATAATCAACAGTCTTTCCATATTTCAGTAATAAGTAATAAGATAATAAGATTTTAAAGAAAATCTCATTTACAATAGCATAAAAAATCTGTAAATTCCCTAGGAAGAAATCTAGCAAATGTAAGATCTTTATGAGAAATATTACACACCTTTCCAGGAGCAGTACCATGTGTCCATGCCTTTCCTGGAGCAGTGTCATGTGTCCATGACACGTGGTGATTTGGTTTCCTCATCTTTCTCCCTCTCTGCCCATCTTTTGGGCCTTTCCCAGGTTCTTCACCCTACTCTCAGTACCAAGCTGTATTAGCTAGGGTTCTCTAGAGAAAGAGAATCAGCAGGAGGTATTTGTAAATATAAGATTTATAAAAGTGGCTCATGCAACTGTGAGGATGTAACAGTCCAAGATCTGTAAGGCAGGCTGCGAGCTGGTGGCTTCAGTGAAGGTCCTCAATGGACTTTCAGGAGAGGCTGGCTGGCTGAAACAGAAAGAACAATTGTCTCTTCTGAATCCTCCTCAAAAACTTTCCAGTGATTAGATTAAGCATCACTCATTGCAGAAGACACCCCCCTTAGCTGTTTGCAGATGCAATCAGCTATGGATGCAGCCAGCATGGGCGTAATTTAAGTCCATGAAATTTCCTCACAACAACAGAAGGCCAGTACTTGTCCAACCAGACAATTGGGTACCATGACCTGGCCAAGTTGACACATGAACTCGACCATCATAAATATATTCCAAGTGAGTATGGGCCCAATCTTAAAAAAATTAGACAGTTTGAAAAAGGTTTGTGAACATGACATTTTGTGGAAGGACTGTTAAGCAAAACACAATAAGGACTAAACACGTAAGAAAAGACTGATACATCTGATTACATTAAAATAGGAAGCTTCATTAAATAAAGAAAACTACACTCTGGGAGAAGATATTTTTAACTCATACTTGCCCAGAAAAAAAACCAAAAAAGAAAATACAAACAATCCAACAGGAAAGTGGTAAAGGAGGCAATTAATAAAAAAAGGAAACTAAAATGACCAATAAAAATAAACAGATACATAACCTCATTATGAATAAAAAAATTAAGTTAAAATCTCAGTGAGGTATCATTTTATATCTACCAAGCCAGTTAAAATTTTAAAAAGTCTAAATTTACTATGTTTGGTCCATATATAAAGAAATATAAAACCTCCTATGTAATGGGAGGATAAATTGGCACAACAGTTTTAGAGAACAATTAAGCAATACCTTGCAAAGTTAAGATGAAAATACTCAGCCATTCCTAAAGGTAATTTTTCCTACGTGAACAAGAAAATGTATCCATAAAAGTATTTATTATATGAACAGAAGTCAGTAAGATGATATAGACAGATGAAAACTCTTGTCCCCACAGAGAAAAACTGGAAAACAAGCAGAAACTGCAGAATCAACTTTACAAAAACTCTGAAAAGCCATCAAAAGTTTATAGCAACCAAATGAACTCTGAAACAAGGAAAAAGGAACTTAAAAAAAGCAGGTAAACTTGATCATGAAAGTAAAAAGACAGCCTACATAATGGGAGAAAATATTTGGAAACAACATATTTAATAAAGATTTAATATTCAGAATATATAAAAGTATTCTACATCTTAATAAAAATGGCAAAGCAATTTTTAAAAAATGGGTAAAAGACTTGAATAGACATTTCTCCAAAGAAGATATACCAATGGCAAAAAACACATGAAAAGATGTTCAAAACCATTAGCAAGTAGGGAAATGTAAACCAAAACCACAGTGAAATATTGTATGATCTCACTTCAAAAATACTATAAGAAAACTGGGGCCTAGACTGTAAGCTGTTATAGCAGTCACATTTAGTCTGGAATACTAATTGTTATTTCTGGATTTCAAGGGACTGTTTTCTATATGTGCCACCTCACATTTAGAGATAAGAATGAAGCCGATCAGGTCAGTATTAAGGCAATTCAGAACACAGGGGTAAGGAACACATTGTCTGTATTTTGGAACTTCATCTACTCTTTGTGACCAAAGGAAGAAAGTTTTAATATGTCCAGAAATTAAATTTTCTGTAGCACATAATCTAACTCAACCTGTCTGGACAGATCATTTAAATAATACAAACATAGAGAGCCCAGAATAAGAATGAGGGCCTTTAATCCTGAATAGCTTAATGTACTGCTTGGATACATCTCGGAGTATAAGCAGATAATCAAAAAGTATTGGCAAAGTCCCTTGAGAGATGGGAGAAAAATTATGAAACTATTAACTTTACCACTGGGGAAGCCCCGGATACTGTGCCAAACATTAGGGATATCCAAATCAATTGGCCAAGCCCTTGATCTTGAGGCTTGCTCTTGTGAAGCTTATATATATAATGGAGAAATTAATCTAACTTGTAGGTATGCCTAAGAGTCACATCTAGAGGAACTCTTTTGTTGCTCAGATGTGGCCTTACTCTTTCTAAGCCCAACTCTACAAATGAAACCATTGCCCTCATCACTACATGGCTCATGACCTCCAGGGATGAAAACCTCCCTGGCAGCATGGGAGATGACTCCCAGTGATGAGCCTGGCCCTGGCACCATGTGCTCAACAATGCCATTCTGACCAAAAGGGGGAAAAGAAGTGTAACAAATAAGGTATCAGTGGTTGAGAGAGTTCAAATAGAGTCAAGAGACTACACTGGAAGTCACTCTTATGCATGCTTCAGTTAAACATTGCTACCTATCATAACTTGCTAAACTCCAGCCAAAACCATTCTTTTGAATCCTAAGGCATTATCTAAGGTTCCACGCACTAGGGTAACTTTTCAAAACCTACAACCTCCAGATGGGTCCCTGGACCAGATAAATCCTGAAATTCACAGGGGCCAGCCCTTCTAGAACATCAACTATTTCCATCATTCTATCATGTATTACTGACAGCGCCTTCCAACATGAAAAAGTTGGAATGGGGATAGCCCAAATACCCCTAAAGATTGGGAGAAAGATCAAAGATGATGGTGGAGTTATAAGAGAAGGTTGGGTTTAAAAAATGAGTATGAGTGTTGAATCATTATACTGATATTTCTTTTAGCCTCCAGTACCTTAGACCAGCTAGAAATAAAAACCTAAAATTACAGAATTATGACCTATACCAAACTGTGAAATCTGTTATTTCTGCAACTAATTGTTACAATGTAGTTTGAAATTTATTGCATATATATATATATGTATATGTTATTTAAAGAGAAGGAGGAATGTAACAGAGAAGATAGGGTTCAACTAATGAATATGACTGCTGAATTATTATATTGATATTTCTGTTGCTCTCCAGTGTCTTGGAATAGCTAGAAGAATAAACAAAAAAAATTTTGGAACTGTAACCCATATCAAAGTTTAAAATATGTTCTCTAATACTTCTTAAAATGTTCTTGGAAATTTGTTGCTTTCTTTGTATATATGTTATATTTCACAATAAAAAATGTTAAAAAATAAAATAAAATAATAAAAATGGTCCGAACAAAACAAAAGCAGAGTGAGATACCATTTTACATCCACTAGAATGGATACTTGTTAAAAAATTGGAAAATTACAAGTAATAGAGAGATGTGGAGAAATAAGAATGCTTATTCATTGCTGGTGGGAATGTAAAAATTGGTGCAGCCACTGTGGAAGGCAGTTAGGTGTTACTTCAGAAAGTTAAGTTTAGAATTATCCAATGACCTGGCAATCACACTCCGAGATGTACACTCAAAAGACCTGAAAGCAGGGACTTGAAAAGATATTTGCCAACAATATTCATAACGGTATTATTCACAACTACCAAAGTACGGAAGCAACACAGGTGTCCATCAACCCATGAATGGATAAATAAATTTGGACTATATGTACAATGGAATATTATTCAGCATAAAGAGAATGAAGTTCTGACACATGTGATAACATAGATAAATCTTATAGAAATCATGTTCAGTGAAATAAGTCAGATACAAAAGGACAAATATTATATATCACTGATATGAAACAAATAAGAATAAGTAATTTATGGAGTCAGGAACTAGACTAAAGATTTTCAGGGGCCAGGGTGAAGGTAGGGAATGGAGAATTAATGCTTAACTTCTACAGAGTTGCTATTCGGAGTAATGAAAAAAATTTGTTACAAGATGGTAGTGATGGTTCAACACCATGAATATAATTAACAGCATTGATTATTTATTTGAGTGTGGTTAAAAGCAGAAATGTTAGTGTGCATATATGTTACTAAAATAAAAATTTGAAATAATATATAGGATTCTATAGTACAAGCAGTTAACCCTAATTAAACCATGATAATAGTACAATTACAAAAATGTTCTTTCTTCAATTGTAATGAATGCACCAAAGTAATGCAAGGTGTTAATAAAAGG
>PVIY010032303.1:0-29108 GCA_004026745.1 Myrmecophaga tridactyla
GTTATTGATCCTCTGTCTAGATGTTCTATCCATTGATCAGAGTGGTAAATTGAAGTCTCCAACTATTATGTACAGGTGTCTATTTCTCCCTTCAATTTTGTCAGTGTTAGCCTCATGTATTTTGGGGCACTCTGGGTTAATGCATAAATATTTATGATTGTTATGGCTTCTTGATGAATTGTTCCTTTTATTAATGCATAGGGTCCTTCTTTGCTCTTTTAATTGTTTTACATTTTAAGTCTAATTTGTCAGATATTAGTATACCTACACCCATTTTTTTCTGGTTGCTCTTTGCATGAAATATGTTTTTCCAACCTTTCACTTTTGATTGGTTTTGTCCTTGGGTCTAAAGTGAATCTTTTGCAGACAGCATATAGATGGGTCCTGTTTTTCAAACCCATTCTTCCTTCCTATGTCTTTTGACTGGGGAGTTTAATCCATTAACATTTAATGTTATTACTGTAAAGGCAATACTTTCTTCTACAATTTTGTATTTTGGATTTTATATGTCATATCTTTTTTTTCTCTTTCTACCTTTACCGATAGTCTTCATTTCTGCACTCTTCTCCAGACCTCTCTCTCCTGTCTATTACTATCTGTGTGTAGTTCTCACTTTAGTATTTCTTATAGAGCTGGTCTCTTAGTCACAAACTCCTTCAGTGACTGTTGTCTAAAAATATTGTGAACTCCTCCTTCTTTTCTGGAATGACAGTTTTGCTGGGTATGGAATTCTTGGGTGGCAGTTTTTTTCGTTCAGAATCTTAGATATATTATACCACTGCCTTCTCACTTCCACAGTTTGTGCTGAGAAATCTGCACATAATCTTATCAAGCTTCCCTTGTACGTGATGGATTGCTCTTTCTATTGTTGCTTTCAGAATTCTCTCTTTGTCTTTGACATTTGACAATCTGATTAGTTTGACATTGACAATCTTGGAGTAGGTCTGCTTGTGTCAGTTCTGTTTGGGGTATGCTGCACTTCTTAGATCTGTAATTTTATGTCTTTCATAAGAGATGAACAATTTTCAGTGTTTATTTCCTCCATTATTCTTTCTGCCCTTTTTCCCTTCTCTTCTCCTTCTGGCCATCCATAACATATATATTCATGTACTTCATGTTGTCATTCAGTTCCCTGAGACACTGCTCATATTATTCCATTTCACTTCCTATCTGTTTTTCGTGTGCAGGATTTTCAGATGTCTTATCCTCTAGTTCACTAATCCTTTCTTCTTCCTCTTCCAATCTGCTGTTGTAAGTCTCCATTGTTTTCTCATTTCTTCTATTGTACCTTTCATTCCCATTAGTTCTACCATTTGCTTTTTCAAACTTTCAGATTTTTCTTTATGTTTACACAATGTTTGCTTTATAGCCTTCATCACTTTTGCCATATCTTCCCTCAACTCATTGATTTGATTTGTGATGTGATTTTGCATGTCTGTTCAAACATCCTTAATTAGTTCTGTCAATTCCTGCATCTCATTTGAAATGTTGGTTTCTTCCTTTGACCGGGCCATGTCGTCAATTTTCCTAGTATGGCTTATTATTTTTTGCTGGTATGTAGGCATTTTATCTCCTTAATTAGTTTATTCTGGAGGTCATTTTTACCCTTTTACCTAGTGATTTCTTATTGGTTGCCTTTGTTCTCAATCTGCTCTTTAGTATTCAGTCCAAGTTATTCTAGATCTCTAGCATAACTTGTTTAACCAATCAGAAATTTTCAACTCTTGTTTTCCCAGTTCTTGCCCAGACTACGTGAAACTTATTTTTGAGGAGGGTCCCCTCAGATATGATCAATACAAGTCAGATTTTCCAGACCAGACAGTCCCCCTTCTCAAGAGGAGGTTGTAACCAACATCAAGTTTCCCTGAGGGTGAGACCCACCAGGTTGTCAGACTTTGTTGTGAAGCTTCTAGACTCTGTTTTTCTTATACTGCCCAGCATGTGACATTTGTCAGCTTTCAGCTTCCCACTAGTGTAACGTGATGCACTGCCATTAATTCTCAGCAGCCCCTCCCTGCCAGTGGTGTGGTTGAGACAGAGGCTGATGTACTAGGCAGGCTTAGGTTGCTTCTGTTTCCTAGCCTCAGGGACCTGAATTCCCTGCAGGAGGGTTGTCACTTGAGCTAAGTCCCACCCCCCCTTTTCTTGGGAAGATTCACCCTTTAGTGAATTATCCCCATTCATCTGACTAGTTACTTTGTCTTTAATGACATGCCTAATTCCATCCTTGCCTAGGGCAGTGCTGAAGCCTGAGAATGCTTGCAGTTCTATCTAATGAGCTGTTGAGAAGTAAAAATAAAAAGAGAGAGAGAGGCAAAAAAAAGCTTTTTCATAGGTGGACCCCAAGTTTGCTAATCATAAGCTGGAGTTGGTGCCTAGCTGCATGTGTCCCAGGCTCCATATGCCCCCCTTTTCCTGGGACCCAGCACTTTTCCAGTATTTTGTGCTATCCAACTCAAACAGCCTCTGTTGTTTTGTTTTCCTGTCAGCCTTGCCTCCTACCTATGTGGGTAAATACTCCAGTTCCTTTAGTGCTTACTCCAGGTTTATCTGTGCTCAGGGCCTATTTTCAGTAGTCCAAATTCATTAATTAATTCCACAATTGGAGCTTGGTTGCACTAAGCTCTTGTTGCTAGTAAAGTCTGTTTCTTTACCCCTTGGGGAACCAGCCTGCCATGCCCGTGTGGGAGGAGCACTGCCCTCCATGGCTTGGGAAACATCCAGTTCTCTATGAGGTCTCAGCCTTTCCACCCATTTCAGACTGGGGTATGATGGGTGCCCAGTCACTAATGTCCCCCTCACAGTTGTTCCATACAATTCCTGGCTATTTACCTGCAACTCTGGAAGATGATCTAAATTCCAGAACTCACTATGCTGCCATTTTGCCCCACCTCCTGTACCATTTTTAATGCATGTAAGTTAGTGGCCTTATTTCCTGTTAGAAGAATTATTTCTCCCAACTATTAAGGTTTACATATGTGGACAATTAAAATATTAAATGTGATCTTCAATACACATAAGAGTCAAGTTGAACAGACATGTCCAATCTCCAGTCCACCCTCTCGTTGATAAGGAAATTTCACAACTTTGCAAGTATGCAGCTTTGCAATGGTTATACAGATGGTTGAGGGTGGCACTAGAATCTGGGTTAGCTATCAAGTCCAATGCATTATAAATGCCTCATATATCCATATATAATATATTTAAGAGACTCATATACATATATATGTCTCATATATATTTTCAAATTAATGCTGATAAAAATTTTCTCATGTGTAGAGGCTGGTTTTGGTGTTTTCTTAAAAATAAATGGCTATCAACTTATACTACACAGATATGAAGAAGTTTGTCATGTCTTAGTTTTCCAGCCTGCTGAATGTCATACTATAGTTTTGCTTAAGTAATGGAAATTTATTGGCTTATTTTTTGAGGCTAGGAAAAGTTTAAAATCAAGGCATCAGCAAAATGATGCTTCCTTCCCAGAAACTTTAATATATGGTGCTGGCTATCAGGGATCCTTGGGAGTCTTCACTTGTATCCTGCTTCACATCACATGGTGCTGTCCTCTCCTCTCTGTTCCAGGTTTCATTGATTTCCTCCTTCTGGCTCTTCCTCATGACTTTCTCTGACTAGGTCTGAATTTATTCTGTTAATAAAGGATTTCAGTAATCTGGATTAAGACCCAACCCCATTTAGTTGGGCCACACCTTAACTAAAAATAACATCTACAAGAAATCCTATTTGAAACGGGTTCATGTCCAAAGGCACGCAGAATAGGATTAAGAACATGTCTAAATCAGGGTACATAATTCAAGCTACCACAGTAATTTTTTATATTTTGAAAATTTTAAAGTAATTTCGATTTGTAATAAAGACAATTTTTACTCACCATTGGAATAGTAAATAATATACAGAAAACAAAAATTTAAAGTAAAAACAATTATAATCCCACTCCCTAGACATTATATTCATATATGTGTCCTAGATATATGTTCATATAGTCCCACTCTCTACTATTATGTTCATATATGTGTCCTATTAGAACATTCTATAAACAGATGCACATATATTATGACAAAAAGTAGATTTACACAGCACACACTGTTTTGTAATCTGGATTATTCGTGTTGGTTATAAACATACTGCATATTGATAGTCACCTACAGCATAATTTTTATTGGTTGCATTTTATCTATTATATGTTTATAACAAAATTAGTTTGTAATTATCTCTTGAGAGTAAATGCATTATCCAAAATGAAACTTAGGTAGTTGGTTAGTAGAAGAAGGCAAAAGAGAATAAGAAAGAAAAATTGGCAGTGACTGAGTCTTAGTCATTTCTTAGATTTAGGTCATTATGTGCCAGGAATGAAATTAGATCATTGAAGGAGGGTGTACCTAAATGAGGATACATTGCGTAGATCCTGATGGGAGAGGAAGTGGAGTAGTCAACAGAGGGAATATCAAAGCACATTGTAGAGACCAAAGATCTGAAGGTAAGACATCCAAGAGAGATAAGCCTCCAAATCTTTCCAGTAATGTGGGGCACACCCATAGATCACTGAATTTGGGCATGATTCTCAGTTCATATATGATAGTATAAATTTAATACTGTCTTAGAAATGAATACATTTCAAATATGACTGCAAATTCCTTTCCATATTTTTTGAGACCTCAGCAGATGATTAATAAATAAAGGAGTGTTGTTGCAGTCTGTTTGGAAGGCCCAATGTTACTTGAACATGAGCCACTCTAGGAGAGTAACTGATCCAGGGACTCATGACAGGATATATTCTGCATAAGGTTAGAACTCTATCAACAATCCACCAAATTTCCATATTGCAAAAGGAGAAGGAGGGATAATGTAAAATTCTGTGGGAATAGACAAGATCCAGGGCAGAGCTATGTCCTTTCTTGTCTTACTTTGAACCTAAGTTTTTTCATCTCCATCCATCAAATTTTCACATTTCATTATTGAACAAAACTATTCATATGAAGCAATCTGGAAATTTCTCAATTTATGCTGTTGCTTCCTTTTTTGCATATTCTTCAACAGCTCTGTGCGACCCCTTTTTAGTCCAACATAAAAATATATATTGTGCATTTTCAAAAAATAAAATGTGTTTTTTATCACTCAGTAGTGCACTCCTCACTTTTTCTGCAATGCTAATAACAAATTATTGAGAGCACTGGTAGCGGTCCTCGGATCCTGCTGAGGGTGTCCACAGGCGCCGACTTTGATCCGCTTATCTGTCTTGTGTGCAGCCTGTCACAGTGCAAGGGAATGACGGAGCAAGTGAGTGAGGGACTCTAAGTGCCAAGGGCCTGTTGGAGATGGCTGCATTGTGAGCCTCTTACCAACTGTACCAGCCTTATAGGATGTGAGTCCAAGTGGACAGTCACACTGGCACCCAGTATGCTGACCGGTGGGAAGTGCTGGAGAAGAATTGGCACCTTGTATTTTCCAGGATGGAAGAACATAAAACTCTTTATGCTCCCCTTTTTGAGGGGCACTTCCTATTTCTAAACGACAAAAGTAGAAATAATGACAGTCACAAACAGAGTACCATAATTTACCCATCTTTGATATTTTTATTTGTATTCCAAATAAAAATTCATTTTCTTCAATCTGAGAATAAAATCCCATAGTCATTTTATAGAAAACTACAATAAAGTCACAAGGAAACACCAGCTAATAAATGTTGTTTACTTTAAAAAAGAAAAAAAAAGAAAACTTATTTGACTTCCTTTTCTTCCTATTTCAGATAGAAAAGGCAGACAACTCTGCTATAACATCACTATTGAAATACAATTCACACCCATTCCAGTGGATGGTTCACACACTTTAATTCCTGCTAAAAAGTCATAATTAAATTGCATGATTTATTACCTTGAGTTTGATGTTGAGCAAAGCAGTCTGGAAAACATGTACGTTCTGTGTAAGACCAAGCCAGCTATCCCAAAGGAAAGATTTTTAGTCTTGTGTAGATTTTGCAAACTACTGAATTGCTAACAGGCTCTTTGTTGGATGTTCTTTTACCACTTACAGACTGCGCATCACTTGAATGAAAAAAAAAGGTTCAGTGTGTATTATGTTAAACAAATCAGCATAGTCAATAATGATATTTTTCTTTGATGCCTAACAGACTCTGCTACATTTCTATAACTATTAGCCTATAAAGATAGGTTGTAAAATAGTCCAACACTAATTTTAGTTGCTCTGAAACCAACTGTCAAATGTATTTCTCTCGGTGCATTCAAACCTTCTACAAATGCGCATCTTTCTGTGATTGCCTTTAAGAGCACCACCCTAATTCATGCTTTCTACACAGCTTCTGGTTATGGAGATATTAAACTCAGGCAAATTCACTCACTGAAATCAATCTGGGGGGAAAATCCCACTAGTCTATAATTTAAGATTATTTGACTGCACCCTGGCAAACGATTAGATAGCATAATCATTTACTGAGCCCCAACCTGCATTTTCTGAAATACTTTTACATACTGTAGGGTGTATTAGAATAGAGAAAGAAGGGAGAAACAGATAGCTCCAGACAATTGCACCATTCTACAACTCTCTAGCTGCAGGTCTAAGTTAAAATGCCTTTAAAACTATTGAGAGATATCTGACTAACAAAATTGTTAAATATCTCATGCATATATGTAGACACATGCGTGTGCGCATGTATACACACACACACACACACACACACACACATACTTCTTGCAGTGAACTCATCAGGGAGCTCCTCCCTAATCTCGGCTCAAGCTTGCAGAGAAGTCAGTTGTTTTTTTCTTTTTTCCTGACACTATTACATCAAAACAGTATCAAGGCATTAGACAGTATTTATTAGCTTGTAAGACCAGAGATAATGATCCCATTCAATCAGAAGACATGAATAATTCAAGAGTCCCAACTTCACATAATTTCTGGCTCTACTTTTAAAACCAGTAAAAGAACCATTTGTATCATTTATTTATTTTTGGTGATAATGGGTCAAAGACAAAGGAGTTTTTGTTTGCTCTCCTTCTCAGGAAAGAGAGCTCCTTTGCTCTTTCATTTCAGACTGATCAAAGACAGTCCCCAACGAACACGTATATTTATGCAAATATGAAAGAGGGATGTACAACAATTATCTCTACGGATTATTTCTATATACATTTGTTGAGTGTTTTAATAACTGTAAGTGGTTTAATATTACTTCACATAGTGTTAGGAAACATTGCAGTTTCTGCAGGACCATTGAAGCTAGAATTTCAGGGGTCATTTCTGCCATGTGCAATTTTAAAAATACATTTGAAAGAGGACGGTCTGTTTGGAGCACTAAGGAGAAGGTGCAACAATTTAATCTCAGAACAGAAAGTGATGCTGCCTTTCATTTTCCAACATGAACAATGAGAGTCAATCTTCCTTCTAAAGAAGTTCTGTCCTATAGAACTTTATGCAATGAAGGATATGCTCAATATTTACACTGCCCAGTACAGAAAACTTTAGCTGCATGTGGCTACTGCACATTTGAAATGTGGCTAGTACAACTGGATAACTGAATTTTAAATTTTATTTACTTTTAATTAATTTAAAATTAAATAGCTACATGGGGCTAGTGGTTCCCTATTGGGTAATACAGTCCTTAAACCCTCAAGGAGAATGTTATTGGATTATGAATATCAATAGACAAACATATTATTAAGATATTTTAATCTTTTAGGTTTACCATTACTATTGAACTTATTATTTTCTTATTAAAGATATCCAGATGTTTGTGATTAATCTGCCACGTACTTTAATTTCCAAATTCAAATGGCAAAATTAGAGTGAAGTCATGTTACAATTGTTCCTTTGGTTAAGATGAACTGTATAATGGCAGATGATATAACCATTTGAGTGAAACAAAAAGAAGCAGGAAAGTTACATGAGAGGAAGTTTTTATTTATGTCTCAATAATTTAACAACAGACAAAAATGTATTATCAATTTAAATGACTTTGAAATATTCCCTAAAAATGTCCATAACCTTCAATAAGGTAATTAGCTACTCTAAAAATATGAATGGATTATACATAAGGAATTATGCAAATATTGACTGAGATGCTTTTCTTTATGATACCCTTGTAGTGGGGGTCTTTCCCCCCTCCTACCACAGAATATACTGAAGGATAAGAGGAATCAGTAAGATAAAAGTTAAAGGATAGGAGTTAGTAAAATCAATCTGTCTACCTCAGGTTTATTGGAGATTTGTAAACAACTACTCTATGGCATGTCTCAATCAGGTATCCATAGAAGGAAGGCCATTATCAATCCCAAGATAGAGATGCATTTTTTTAACTTCCAGATGCAGTCCAAGCATGCAACTAGCACATTCATATTAGCCATTAGTTAAGGCCACTTGAGGGGACTTTAAGCTCTTAAAGTGTATTAGTGAGAATGATCAAAAGGACCAATTGAGTTTTATCAATGGAGTTTTACAAGACTGGGAGTGGACTATGAAAAGGGGTTCCTGAATCAGACACCATTGATTTCTTCATCATGGCCTTAAAAATGAGGACTGCCAGTAAGAGGAATGGAGTAGAATCATCAGCTGAATGTTGACAGTATCTCCACAGTAGCTGAAATGTGATGTGTGTACCAACAGTTACTGTTAAACTTCCAGAAGCAAAATCCAGTGGTCCTTCCTGATTTGGAAATTAAATTTGAAACTAAAGGTTGATTTCCCCATAGTAGTGGCTGATTTAGTTACAATCTCATTGCTATTCTCAAGAGACATTAACACATGCTTTATAAGCATACACTAATAGATTTCCAAATTGAATAGTCAGAATGTTATTAGACATAAGCTGTCATTTTTTTAGTTTCATCTTTGTATATGTTATTTTTAGTCCTTACCAAATCTTGCAGAGTGCATATGCCTATTTTACAAATGAGGGGAAAAAGCTCAAGGAGGTGAATGAATTTCTTTATGGTTGCATTGGATGCTGTATTCATTTATATCCAGAAATGCAGCAGCTTTTATAAAGGGAATTTAATAAGTTACAGGTTTACAGTTCTAAGCCCAAGAAAATGTCCAAACTAAGGTATCCAGGTAAAGGTACCTTAATTCAAGAAAAGTCAATGAATCTGGAACACCTCTGTCAGCTGGGAAGGCACGCTGGTCCCTTGCTGATCCCTTGTTTCTGGTTTCCACTGCTTTCAGCCTCTGTTCCTGTTGGGGTTCCTCACTTTGCTTCTCTGGGGCTGGTTTTCGTCTCTTGGCTTCCCTTGGCTCTCTCCAGGTTCTGGATTGCTTAACATCTCATGGAGACATCTGCTGAGCTCCAAGCATCTACAAACATCTGTGTCTCTGTTCTCCAAGTGCAACATCTGTGTCAGCTCTGTTTGGAAGTCTCTGCCAGCTCTCTCTCTGTTGGCTCTCCTCTGTCAGCACTAACTCTCTCCAAAATGCTTCCTCTTTTAAAAGGACTCCAGTAAACTAATCAAGACCCACCCAGAATGGGTGGAGTCATATCTCCATATAATCAAAAGATCACACCCACAATTGGGCGGGTCACATCTCTGTGGAAATAATCTAATACAATTTTCCAGCTACTATGTTGAATCACGATTAAATGAAACGGCTGGTCCACAAGATAGGATCAGAGTTAAAACCTGGCTGTTCTGGGGAACATAATATTCTCAAACTGGCACAGATGCAGAAGATAGAACTAAAAGTTGGACCCAGAAACATCCAGATTCAAAGCCCTCATTTATCTTCATCACCATGTTGTTTCTCTAATCTTTAATATAAATAGACAATATTTAAGTCTGTTTACAAAAGCATATTGATTTTTAAAAATGAATATATGTGACCTAGGTCACCTTTTTGAAAGATCTTTTATGTAGAAATCTTTCATCTGCCTTGTATATGGAATTGGACTGTTGACCATTGCTACTCATTTCCAAGGAGCACAGAAGAATTCTCTAAAAATGAGTATCAAAGGAAGGCATCTTTGTCAACATTTGTCTTCCAGACATTCTGCGATGTGCAATTTCAGATTCCAAAGCAGTGGTTCTAATTTGGCTTAGGAGCTCCTTCCAACACTGGATGTGTATTGTATCTTTTTCTAGAAATATACTTCTATTATTTTACAAGGTGAATTGACCACCTGAAGTGCAGGTTTGTCTAAAGTATAGCATCCAGTTTTCTTCTAGGGAAGTTAATATTATGAGATCTTTATGGGAACGAAGGACGGTCCTTGTAGGTTGAATTATATACTCCAATTTAGACATGCTCTTAATCTTAATCTGCATATTCATGGATATGAACCCATCATAAATAAGAAGTCTTGAAAATGTGATTGGCAGCTAAGTTGTGTCCCAATTGAATGAGAGTAGTTCTTAATCCTAATTATTGTAGGCCTTATAAACAGCCAGAGCTGGAAGTCAGCAAAAAGAAGAATAGTAGAATAAAGGAAAGGATCTTGCCATATGACAAGAAAGCCAAGGAACCCCAAGGATTGCTGACAAGACAGGATCATAATGCTACCAACCTTATGAGGCAGCAAGCCTTCTAGCCTCTAAAACCACAAGCCGATAAATTCTTTGTTTAAGCCAAACCATCGTGGATATTTGTGGTAGCAGATCAGGCAAACTGAGACAGACAGGAAGGTGATTTTACTTCTTGAGTTTCATTGCTGCACAAATCCAAGTCAGAGGAAGATTGTAAAATACCCTTAGTTAAGGCACAGACATGAAAGTTAGACCGCCTGCTCAGGTCACCATCAGACACACAAGCTCTGTGACCAAGATCAGCTTGTTGAATTTTTCTAATCTTCACTTTCCTAGTCTATGTAATAGGATGAGTATCTACCTCATAAGATTTTTGTAAATATTAACTGAGAGATTTTAGCATAGTGTTTGGCATGGAGTAAGTACCAAATAAATACTTACTTTCTGTATATCCTCACCCAAAACATCCCTTGAAGTTTCTTAAGAACTTATCTATCTACCGTCTATCTATGTAGTTATCTATATCATCATTTATCCATTGATCTTTCACCTATTTATTTATCTTTTTTAATAAAAATGGTTATAAATAATAGTGACTCAAAATCCAAGCAAATGGAAGCTTTTGTTCTTTAAGGTCATCTTCATGGACAATAACAAGTAAAATGAACATCTTCTGCCTTTAGAGAACCTAAACATCCATTCGTCTATCTCCATTTTTTGAGCAATATGATGTTTCAGGCTTGTGATAGAAATAAAAGAACTAAAAAATATGATTTGGACAATTTCAGCACTTAACATTATGTTCAGGGTGATATATGAGTTATACAATAATTGTAATAGAGTATAATTGGTGCCTTAGAGATATAAGAGTAGGAAACCATGGGGACAGAAGGAAATGCAGGTCAGAGCATTGAATTTAGAAGGGCCATAGAAGGGGCAGATCAGAAGAGTCTTCCCCAAATGAGGGCTTGTTATAATGGGACAGGCATAGGTTCAGAAAGTCAGACAGAATGGATTTAAATCCTACTTTTGTCACTAATGAACTGTTACTTAAACTCTCATCATCCTCATTTGTAAAATGAGACTAATCTTCATCATTGGATTGTTATCAGGGGCTAATTATGTAATACATGCCAGAACAATACTTAATACTTAATAATAAAACATTAATAGGTGTAAGCTATTGAGCTTTTGTTGGTATCATAACCATTAATGAATCAAATAGCGCATGGTAGACTTTTAACAAGTCTTAGTTTCCTTTTCCTCTGGACGGTACCACCCATTCAGAATTACCTCATCAGGGTACCACTTGTTCCTACCCAATATTCAGTATTATAACACATATCTATTGAAGTAATGTTTCTGCATTTTCCTCCACTATTACACAATAATCTCCTTAAAAACTGGAAATATATTTCTTTCATCTATGTAGCCACAGCATATGAAAAAGTATCCAACAGTCAGTGAATGTTTCTTGCACCATTAAGGATTCAGTTGCACTATTTCCCAGACAGAAAGAAAAATTGATAGGCTTTGAAACTATAAATAGCTTCCCAAAGAAATTCGAAATACATAACTTTAGTTCAGAGCTTTTTGAAGAAATCCATTTCGTGATTTAGCTTCTCTTGCTTCATCACCAATTACCACACATATAGCAAGGCAAAGCAACATGTTGATTATCTCATGGTCTGGGTATGATTTAGCTGGTTTCTCTGCTTCAGAGTCTGGGATCAGAATGCTGCTCAGTGTTGTGGTCAACTGGGAAAGGATCCACTTCCAAACTCCCTCAGGTTGTTGCAGAATTCATTTCTCATAGGGGTTAAATTCATGGCAGCTTGTTTCTGCAAAGCCAGCAAGAGAGAGAGAGAACCTTTAGATCAAGAGGGAGTCATACAAAGTAAAATCATTGAAGGTGTGATATCCTTTGACCCTTGCCATATAACATAACATAATCGTGGGAGTGAAATCCCATCATTGTTGCCATATTCTATGGGTGAGAATCAAGTCCTGCCTCTATTTAAGAGGAAGGCATCGTCCAAGGGGTGAGCACGAGGAGGTGAGGATGGCTGGGGTTATCTTAAAGCCCATCTGACAGTGTAATGTTAGGTGTGTGCACAAATTCAGGAGCTCCAACTTGCAAAGGATCATTTTAATATCTTATTCATTGGTGTTTTATTGAAGATGCAGGATTACGTAATAACAGTAGTGTATGAGAATGTTATTTGCATTAAGAAAAGAAAAAAGAATATGGGAAAGAATACAAAATAGATTTCCTGAGATAATTCTCTGTAATAAAAGCCATCTAACTCTGAAGGACATTACTCTATGAACTTGCAAGTATCTATTTGTTGATCTATTATGGTGGATGAAGATAATTCTTCACACTAGAAAGGTTGTACTATGAATTATAAATTACGATAATAATACAGTGCACCTGATAGTCATTAATTTTAGTGCAATCTGATTTTTCATAACATTAAACCATTCTGTATTTGAAGAAAGACAAGTAGAAGTTCTTTTTCTTGTTGTTCTGTGATATGAACACAAGATAACTGAAGAATAGTAACTAGAAGTAGTCACCATATATTCTAGATAAGAGTATGGATATGATAAAGTTCTTAACTATATTTTTAGGCAACAATTTATGATTGACTATAAGAAGGGGGTTTTGAAGCTATGTGGGTTGTGATTCCTGCTATCCATCAATTGCCTGGGATAGTTTGGCCAATAGGATTGCCTGAGCAAAGAGCCTCTTCCTTCATCACTGCCCCTCACAGTTCTCTTTGAAACCTTCACACTAATGGGAAAAGACTATTTTCCCACCTGAGGAGGATTGTTCTCTGCTAATAGCTGTGTTTTCCTTATGCAACCTATAAAACAGGAGTTAATTTACATGCTTCAGGAATCAGGAAGATAGACTTCCAGAGTGAAAGGGTTGTGATGCCAAAAACTAGAGCTTAGCAAGGACTTTGGCAAACAGAAAAGTACATGCCATGTCCACAAAGTACAGACATTAGTCATCCCCAGTGGATTATTTCTACTCAGGAGCATAAGCCTTATGATATCCAAAGAGCTACAAGTAGGGAAGTGCCTATGACTTTCGTTGTTTAATTATCCATGAAGAGATTAATTTTTAAATGCTAAAGTGCCAATATTTTCCTTATGCACGTAATATTTTATGTTGTGAATGAATGATATATTGCCACTATATTCTAAATCCATCAATTCTTCGTTCAAAGATCAATTCCCAATGGATATTTAAAAACCCATAATGCAATCTTGTCTATGATTACTTGATACAGAATGCCTTTAGCTAATTATTGCCCACATCTTATCAATGTAGGCTTTTCAGAGAGGAAAGTTTTGAGTAGACTACCTCTGGAGGCTGTTCATTTTACTGTGATTATTTGCTGTGGCTTGAACATTTCTGTAATGTCCTCTACTATTCACTCATTCATTGAGAACCTATTGTTAACCTGGCACTGTTCTATTCGCTGGAGATATAACAGCATATTAAGATAAAGTCCCTGCCTTTATCAAGCTTTTTAGTGGGAACGGTTATAATAGTGGTTCTCAACTGGGGTGATTTTGCTGCCCAGGGAATATTTGGCAATTTCTGGAGACATTTTGATTGTCACAACTGGGCAGGTATTACTAATATCTAGTGGGTAGAGTCCAGGGATGCTGACAAATATCCTATGGTGTAGGGGATAGCTCCCCACCCCAGAGAATTTCTTTTTGGCCCCAAATGTACAAAGCTAAAAAAAAAACCTGTTGTAAAGGGTAGAGAGAGTCTAACTGGGCGGACACATGCAGTATGAGGGAATGGGATATTTACAAAATTTGGAAAAGAGCATTACAGATAGAAAGTATAGTAAAGCAAAGGATCCGAAGCAGCATTTGGCTGGTGTAATTAAGGAGAAGGTTCCCTTTTCAAGAGCTTTAAATGGCACATCCTAGTTGGCCCCTTCTTGATATCTGCCAGCCCAAGGTGACAATGCAAATGGAAACTTACTGCCATGCATTTTAACATGTAAAAATTATAAATGAGTTAAAAATCGTTAAATAAAATGGGTTCTGTTTCTCTACCTGAAGCATATACCTTCATAATGAATGAGAAAAATACATATCACAGCAGGGCCTCCAAAAAAAGAATATTATATATAAATATAAAGCTATGGTGTTTATAGAACTGAAACTTGGCAAAACACTAATGACTGAATTCTGTTATTACTGTGCATATTGGTGTGTTATGTGGATGGACCTGTATTGCTCAGATGGATAATAAAATCAGGACATAATTAATTCACAAATTATTTATTTGTTTCATGAAATTGTGTTTTTAACCTTCCTTTCAGCAAAATTATTTATTAACCATGTTGTTGTAATAAATGTTATTACATCATTTGCATTCTGTGACCAGAAATGCCTGATTAAGTGATCTTTCATGAGTTGCTGAAAACATTAGAGAGTTCTGAATTTGGGCAAACTTCATTCTTCTGAGGAAATAGCAGCTAGGAAAGTCAATGAAATTCTTAAAGCCATGCTTTGATTCAAAAATAAACTATGAAATGAATAGTTCATATTTAAAGTTGTAATAGGGTTACACAGAAAAACTGCCATTGTCAGAAATATTTCAAAATAGTTTCACCATTTGACATTATTTATATTGTGATTTTCAACATCTTTTATAGCAATATCTAGATCCATACACTGTTTCTTAAATTCTGCTATTTTCCCATTTTTTATTCTTGTGATACTATAAGGAAAAGTAAACTGGCAGTATATAGCTCAATTTGTCCAGTTTTGTTTTCAACTAAGATTATCCTTTCATCTATTATTGCCTCTGTAGGAATTAGTTTAGAGAGTGTTTTACCTGAATCTCCTTCATGGTTATGCAGATTTCTGTGAAACAATTTCCTTGTACTGTATCGGAATATCACTTTTGTTGCGTATGCAAGAAGTTTCCCTTGTTTTAGAGAAACATTTTTCTAAAATAAAAGGACATTTTTGGGTGCACGGGTGGTTCAGTGGTAGAATGCTCACCTTCCATGTGGGAAACCCAGTTTCGATTCCTGGACCATGTACCTAAAAAAAAGAAAAAAAGGACATTTTAAATCCTTTTAAAATTAAAATAATCAAATTGATTTCTGATTTTGTTAGCATCAGTAAGATCAAACAATAATTCATGCCAGATAGTTGAATGCATTAATACAAAATTAATTTCATTTCATGGGAAATACAATATTTCACTTTTTGTTTGAGATACTTTTGTTTTACTTAACTCATCTAATGCATTACATATCTTGTCTATTTAAGATTTATTTGCTTTAACATCATTTAGTGGACAGTCCCATCTTGTGACCAAATATTTCTGATGTGAATTTTTTAATGCAATTTTATTGTTTTATTCACATACTTCACATACCCTATAAGTCATCCAATGTACAATAAACAATTCATAGTATCATCATATAGCTGTGTATTCATCACCACAATCAATTTTTGAACATTTTCATTACTCAAAAAAATACATATAAGAATTTATTTATGTATTTATCCTTAATTTTTTACTCATCTATCAATACACTGGTTAAAAGGAGCGTCAGCCATAAGTTTTCACTTTCACACGGTCACACTGAAAAGCCATAGAGTTAATCATCTTCAAGAATCAAGGCTACTGAAATACAGTTCAACAGTTTCAGGTATTTACTTCTGACTATTCTGCCACTAAAAGCTATAAAGGGTTATCTATATAATGCATGAAAATAACCTCCAGAATGACCTCTTGACTCTATTTGAAATCTCTCAGTCACTGAAGCTGTCTTTTGTTTCATCTCTCTTCCCCTTATTGGCCAAAGTCTTTCTCAATCCCATGATGCCAGGGCAAGGCTCATCCCTGGGACTCATGTCCCATATTGCCAGGGAAACTTATACCCCTGGGAATCATGTCCCACATAGTGGGGAGGGCAGAGCGCTTACCTGCCTCCTTGGCTTCAGAAGAGAGGCCACATCCGAGCAGCAAAAGAGGCTCTCTGAGGTTGACTGTCAGGCATCATTATAAATAGGCTTAGCTTCTCTTTGCAGGAATAAGTCTCCTAAGGGCAAGCCCCAGTATAGAGGACTTGGCCTATTAAATTGGCAATCTCTATTGCTTGTGAGAATATCTGGAATTGCTCAGATGGAGAAGTTTCATATTTCCACATTTTTCCCCAGTCCTTCAAAGGGGCTTTGCAAATACTTTTTTTATTCTCTGCCCATATTACTCAGGGATGTACCATGGCTTCACTCCTCTACAAACCCACAAGATCTCACACCTTATTCCAGGTTCCGTGTAATTATGGTATTCAAATACAATGACCATATAAATTAAATTAGACATAAATTTTGCACCAAACAACTTTTGCTTTGGTCTCACTCAGAAGTTTAATTTTTAAAACATAATTAATATCACCCTTTACCCTTTAGTCTGATTTACCTTAGTCCTAAACAGATCTGCTTCAGTCATATCTCTACTGAAGTCTAACCTTTTTTCAGCTCTTCCTCAATCACAGGCTTGTCCTCAATTATATTTTTATATACCAATTCCTAAAAGTGAAAACATTTTTTTTTCAATTCTTTACTTCACCTTGTTTACAACAGATGTAAAACTGATGTAATACTATTATTCCTAACTTCCTTGTTTCTTCTGGTAGTTTAAACATGAATAATAAATGTTAGTCATTCAGCATGACTTGGTGAATAGAGTGTTGCCAAATTAGCATCCCCACCATTTCCTTCTGCAGCCTGGTCTCTTCTTACAAAGGGGAAGCCAGGAGCAGCACTTCCCAGAATGTCCTCTCCTGTGTGATACTTCATTAGGGATGGCCAACTGGAGGAGCTCAGGTGAGATTTGGAAGGTGGGGAGAGAGGCCACTGTTCTCCAGAGGCAGTAGCAGCCAGGTGTGTGAGCACACATCAGATTTAGGAGATTTTGAGAACTTCCTGCCTCACAAGTACAGCTGAGGGTGGTCATTTCTCTGAGACCCTTTAGAATTACAGCAGCTTTCTGGGAAGCTTTTGACAACCACCCACTTTGGAGTTTCTGGCTGGGATCTTAGCGATACCTATCCTCATATTCAATGTCTTCCTTGATCTTTGTGTTCCCAGCTATTCAAGATATGTAAATTCCTAATTCCTATATTGAACTCTTCTTTCCAGGGATAGATTGTGGCTTCTGTTTTCCCGTCCAAAATCTCACTTCTGCTAGAAGTGATTTCAGAGCAATGGAACCTGCAAAGATGGAAATCTGCACCACATGCTTCCAGATGTGATATCCAGAGAGGGCTACAGTATCTCGCAGTATTCTGTCCTCGAGTGCGTAACACGAGCCTAATTATGCAAGAACGTCACTCACACCTATAGTGAAGGATGGTCTATTTTAAAAAGGAGGTGGCAAAAAGGAGAGATATAGTATACATATAGTGAAAAGCGTAGGTCTTAAGGGTACAGTTCATCGAGTTTTGACAAATGTATGCATCTATGGGGAAAGGTCCCACATGCCACTTTCTAGTTCATCACTACCCCACACCTGAAGTGATTTTCTTGCCTTTAACTTCATGTGGTAAGTAGAATAATGGCCAGTCCAAAAATGCCCATGGCCTAATCCCTGGAATCTGTGACTAGGTTAGGTTATATGGCAAAGGAAAATTAAGTTTGCATGTGGAATTAAAGTTGCTAATCAGTTGAACTTAAAACAGGAAGATTGCTCTGGATTTCCTAGGTGAACCCCATGTAATCACAAGGGTCCTTAAAATTGGAAGAGAATGGTAGTAGAAAGAGGCAGAGGGATGTGACTATGGAAGTTTCGGCAGAGAGATGCCATGTTGCTGGTTTTACTGAACGAGGGAACGGCCACGAGCCAAGGAAGGTGGGTGGCCTCCAGAAGCTGGTAAAGGTGAAGAAATTTATTTTCCCCTAGAGCTTCCAGAAAGGAACAAAGATTTGCCTTGTGAGACCCATATTGGATTTCTAACCTACATTAAGATAATGAAGATCACCTATATCAGATAAAAAATTAGTAGTTATTTCTTATTAGCAGTCAAGAAAAAATAATACATTTCATATAGTGGAAAAACATAGCATGCATTTTTTTGTGTGGCTTCTTTTACTTAGCATAGTCGTTGTTGAGATTCGCTTATGGTGTCGTGTGTTATCAGTGTATACAGCTGAATAGAATTCCAGTGTTTGCATACCACAATTTCTCCTGTAGTTGGACATGGGGATTATTTCAAGTTTTTAGCTATTATGAATAAACCATGGGTTCTCAAATTTATGTTCCTGTGTGCTTTTGATTATCAAGGCTCCCTCCCATGAGGCCCTGGGCAGGGGTCACTCAATTAATAACTCTCTAAATTAACTCCCTATGAAAACCTTTCTGTATATTGTGCTACTAAAGTTAGGCTTTTTTTGAAGCAACTTAAACACTACTACTATAACTGCTATTAATAGTAATGCTAATAATAAAGCACCAAATTACTTTTATAAACTCACATATAATCTCTTTCAATTCTTACAAAAGTTCTCTGAAGAAGTCTGGAATGAGAAATATCTTTCCAAGTTTCCTATGGCAAGCGGAGCTACAGCCTGCATCCTGGCAGGACTTTTGACCCAAATTTCTGCATTTTTCCCACTGCAAGCTGCATTCATTCATTCATTCCTTCACCTACCAAATGGTTACTGAATCCTTATAATATGATAGATATTATTCTATCTCTGGTTAAAATGTATTGTGTATTTATTTCATTATGCAGATTAGTAACCTATTAATATGTTGAAATGATGTCATAGGCTTATTCCATTTTCCTATTTGCTCACTATAATAGGAAAGACCAGAATTTTGCTGTGCTCCAAATGGGGAATCTATTTTCAGAAACACACCTGTTTTAAACAGGAAAGAAAGAGTAATAACTCTTCATATATCTGTGTGCACAAAGTTAATCAGCTCTTTCACTCTAACTTTTTTTTTAGTTTAAATAAACAAGTCCCTTTCCTCTTCACCCATGTCCTCTCCCCTGCAGCTCCTTTACTTTTATCACATGACTTACATACTGTTTCACATAGAAGAAAAAAGAGATTTATGGCCTCACTTCTAATAAAAACAACAATATTATAGTTGATAGCTTATTCCATTGACACAATGTAACTTCTGATTCTTTTTCTGAGATTGATTCACTGTAATTATGTCCCCGTGAATTATTCAAGTCATTCAAGAACATTTTCTAAATGTATTTAAACAAAAACTTTTACAGTTATCCTGTATTTCCCAAATACCAAGGCTCATGGACTCTGTCCGCACAGAAGAGTAAGCTAAAAGTTATCTCACAGGATAATAGCTTCATTAGCTGGTGTTAAATTTAATTCATATGTTTAATATACAGTTAACACAAAATATGTCATAAATTCACAATTTGGGTCGTCACTTAAAAGAAACCTATAATGAGATGCTTATTGAAATGGCTTGCTTATGCGTAGTTGGGCAGTTTGCCATGACTTCCAACACTTCTCATGCAATTTTCTAGCCTTCTCTGATGTAACATCCCATTTGTTAGAAGCAATTTTTGCATTAAATATAGCTCTGAGTGTATGTAATTTTTAATCCATCTCCTTAATACATTTTAGAAAAACAATGTTATTAGCATCAGGCTAGCTTGCGGTGTTTTTTTTTTTTAATTTTTTTCCAGAACACATATTGATAGCACCCAAAACACCATTTGGAAGAAGTTGATCTTACATCTCTATCTGTGCTGTTTCTATTCATGACACAGAGACAGGGAGGTTTTGTAAATGTAGTCTTTGTATGTGGTAGTGTTTATCTCTAGCTGTACTCCAAAATGAAACATAAATTATCCTGGCATAACCATTTCCTTTGCTCCTTTCCATTGGCCCATATGGTTGATAGTACAGTGGATGGAGTGACAGAATGATCGCATCCGCCAACTTTTAGACACTCAGAGACAAAGATTCCTTTTAAAAAAATATGTCACAGTTGGGCACAAAAAATACAAAGAAAGTGAACAGAAGCAGTTCATTGATAATGCAGAGCCTCTAAACAGAAAAAGAAAAAAAATCTGACCTTGGGATAATTGAGCTCATTTTTATCAATGAAAATTGCCTCAATGCTCTTACCTTCTTCTCTCTCTGCCTAACTGACTTCCCTTCCCAGACTTCCTTTCTTGTCACCCAAGATAAGATTAGCTCCACCTCCACTGTGCTCTGTAATAATACTAATTTTCTAATCGTACACTTTCTCCCACTGCAATGTGATTTTCTGTTTGTTTTTTCTATATTTCCTAGTGGATTGTAAAATCCCTATGGACAGGGAACATCTCTCTGGTTCACTGCTGTATCCCTGAGTGCATAGTAGCACATAACATATTTATGTGCTCAATAAATATTTATTAAATTAATACATGTTCTCTTCCTTCTACTTTTCATGGACACAGGAATCAAGAGGAACTCAACAAGAATCAACAATGATAAGGAATCAATGCTTCATGTTATTGCAATCCTGGAGTTGATGGCATTGATGTGCTAATCATTTGATATCCTTACTGTATGCATTGGATTGATATTTGTGAATATGAAATTGGCTGAAATTGTCCAGAGTCAATTTTTCTAAAATGAGTGTTGAATAATGCTGCCTCAGTTATATTTCAGCATTATTAAAGTTTTGTTGAAGTGTCCGTGATTCCCTCCCTCCCTCCCTTCCTCCTTCCCTCCCTTCTTTTCTTCAGTCCTTCCTTTTCTGTTTGCTTTTTTGTTGTTGATTTCTTACATAGGAAAGAATCTTGGCTATCACACAGTTAAATTCTGGGCAACACTGTTGAGCTTGGATTTGGTGTGCTCATTCGTATTTGTTGATTTTAAACAGGCTTATGCTACATGACTGCTGTTAAGAAATGCAATTGCAATTTTTTCCATTTTATTTTTCTTTTAGATATGCCTTTGAATATGTTACACACTTCTCTCTGAGTAGAACTCAGAATTTTATACTATATGTTATATATCTCTGAATACACTTTAGTTTGAGGTAAAAATGGGGCAGCCTTCAATGGAAAAAGTTGAAAAGATTTGGCAGTCTTTATAATACTTCTCTGCTCTTTCCCTATACTCATTTCATGCTCTAATAGACAAACTATTTAGAAGTGCAAGCTATTATGAAAATCTTGTTTGGGATCTCATCTCCCAGAACAAGGAATACTTAGCAATCAATAGTCACAAACAGAATCAACAGTTTTTGTCATTTTGTTTAGAATGGCTTTGTCACTGACTTAAGTGGTATTAACTTAAATTCCTCTAAAACAGTGAGAAGATTCCTCATTGTTAAGAATATCTATAAATCCAAAACAAGTGTGGTATATAACAAACGCAAACATAGTAGACAACAATCATTCCTATAACCTGTTTACTTCTCTGATAAATGCAGAGAATCTGATTTTGAATATTGGAAATGGAACACCAGAGGCTAGAGGCTGACTTTAAAAAATTTAAAGTATAAAATCTAATTGGGTTCTAAATTTGACAAAACAATTTTCCCCATCAATGATGAGTACTAGAAGAACCATAAATTACATACATACTGCAAAATTTTCTTTCAAATTAGTAAGTACGCTAATTGTCTTTTATCCATGTTTGAACTTTTCCATCAAGCACAATCAAAAATGCTTGTACAAATATTCCTCTAAACAGACAAAGGACAATCCCATGTTTTGTCCATGTGGAAAGTCAGGTGGATATCTGGAAGGGGCCTACTTCTGTATGGCCAAGATGTGAATAGGCTTCCCTGATGATAAACTAATTGTCAAAAAAGTTGTCAAGAGGCTGAGTCATAGGACAGACCAACGCTCACAATTCTCACTAGAAAGATACTATGCAATGAGGTCTGTTCTCTCCTTGATGAATGCAAGTTCCGTTATAGATAATGGGAATTGCATGTGAAGTTTCAGGAAATACTGTGCTGTACGAACTGTGAAGGAGAAGAAAACACAAGCATGAGATTTAAAAAGAAAGAAAGAAGGAAGGAAGGGAAAAGAAAGACAAGAATGAAATCCAGAATATTTTGTTTTGTACTCCTATGGCAATAATAAAAACTGTGGATGGTGAAGATGAAAGCGTGAACTTTTTAAAGAAACATGCCCTCCCACCTCCATGCAAGCCCAGATTCAATAGCGCATGTGGCAACTGGTACTTTAGCTATTCATTTGCTTCCATAAAACAGTAGGTATGCTGCATTGGGGTGGTGACTTTATTTTTCTTTTTTTATTTATTTATTTTCAATGATTTAAAAATATTATAATTACAAATTCTGGAATTAATGTAACTATATACATATAAACGGTTTCATTTTCTATGCAGTAACTATAAAATACAGGCTATGGTAAGCATTTATAAGTCAAAATATCCTACTAAGAAAAACAGTAATCATAAGTAGCATCAGGATATTTTTAAGATTATAATTTAAGGCAATGGTTGATAAGAAACTACAAATTAGTTCCTATGAAAACAGGTAGCATCAACAACTCACATGTGGATGGTGCTTCTTTGAAGTATATAAAATTTGGGGAATGTGTAAATATTTTGAATTCTTGCCACATGGCTAAGTATGAATTCCTAGCATGGATAAAATCTTGCAAAGAAATCTTGGCCAAAAAACAAAACAAAAACCCAGAACAGAAAATTGTGAGTCAGTCCCATTAAAGGCAATAAATAGCCTGCAAATAGAAATTGCTTTATTTCCAAGTCAATTCATTTTGGCACACTGTATGTTAATAGGAGATCTTTTCTATGGTGCTAAAAGAATAGTTTTCACTATAAATCATGAATAGGCCACTACTAGTGATTAACATTTACTACATGATAGTTAATATTCATAAAAGAGAATGATATGGTTCCTGCAATATAATTTAATCAAATGCTGTAGGAATTTTCTAGCTTTTTTTTTTTTAACTGACCAACATCCAATTATCCCTGTGTGTGGTTTCTGCATACAAAAGGAAGATAGTTTCTCTCACACTGCATCATGCCCCCTGTGGCTTTAAGAAGTATTAAGATCACAGACACTACTTAAATTGGCCCGGGCATTTAATAATGCTGGAACTTTTCTAGCCCCACTGAATGGATCTTCCAACATTTAATAATAAATCTGATACGGATAATTATGATGATGGCATTTATTGAGGCATTTATTGTCAAAAAAATTGACAATTTTTTTCTATATATGCACAGTGAAATGTCTATTATAGATGAGGAAACTGTGGCTCAGGAAAGCTAAACAACAGTCCCAAGTTTGTGGAGCTAGAAAGATGCTGAATGACTCATCCAAGTATCTATGACCCTAAAATTTATTTTTTCTCTCTATTTATCACACTGCCTATCTTTCTGTGGGTAAATACTTACCTCGTAACGGAGGATTGACTGACTCTTAGAGGTGGTCAAACAAAATTTTATATGCCTTAACAAATAATTATTTTATGTAAAAGAGAAAAATATTATTTCTCCTATAATGTATTTTGTAATATAACTTCTTGATTCTAATATAGTCAAAATAAATCAAAACCACTATGGAAAAATCACAACAAATACTGGTTGCCTTGTTATCATTTTACATGTAATGTAATGATTAAACTTTTATTGCAAGGGAAATTTCTTTAAATTTCACATGACACCAAATATATATGTGATGTACGTGTGTATGTCGTGATACAGAATGCTTCAGCATATTTTAATTTCTGGAAATGGAGGGTGTCAATTAAATTAGCACATCAAAGGGCATCAAAGCACTGAGTTATTTTTATCTCAGCTTTTGTTTAAAACCATAACCAGGAATGAGCAAAGAGCCAATATTTCTAAGATTTTAAGGCATCCATTTCCTAATCAAATGTTTCAGATTTTAGACTTTCCTACAAGCACATAAATAATAGTAGTTTTTGCTAGCAGAATGGATGCTAGGTTCCTGAAGTTTTATTTTTCTTGACGTTCTTGAAATAAAAAAGAAAACTTCCTGCTGTTTGACTCAAATTGGGTTTCCAGATGTCCAAGGTCAAAGGTCAGAAATAAAAGTATCAAGTTTTGGTCTACTCTAATTAGACAGCATGCCTAAATGTATGAGAGCTTCCCTAGAGGGGGTCCTTTTGTAGTTGAATTTTTATTCTTACCTCTCCTGGTAAAATGTCCATTCCACTCTGTTGAATTAGACCATTCTCATTCTAACTTGTAAGTGGTCAAGTCTCTTGTATTTACTCTTTAGCAATTGACTGCATTCTGAACACTTAGAATATTTCCTATAAATACATAAATGCATACATTTGGAAAGTTACTGTTCTCTTCTTCTTGAGGTTGATTTGATATTTGATATTTATCTATTCTCTTCGGTAATTACGAGTATGAGATGAGAGATGGGGGGAGGGAACTAATAAGAAATAAGGAAAGGCACCATGAACTTCATTGTTTGGATTTTTTTAGTTCTTCTGACTAATTGATCTTTTAAAGTTGCTTTAAGTTTTAAAAATAATCTTTTCGCTGTTTATATTTATTCCATACATATTCAGTAAATTGAAATCTTATTAGGAAATACGTGAAAGGTTTCCTTTGAAAGGCTTGAAATAGGATAACCATGTTATAACCTGGTTATTTTTGATAATCATGTTAAAAATAAACCTGAAGCAACATCCCTTATTTTTATTTCTTCTTTATGAAATATATTACATAGTTTAATATGCTAAAGTTAGTAATTCAACAATTATACAGTCACACCCATTAGAGCAAAATCTATCACAGAGCAGAACCAAAAACAGTTGGTCCCTTCCCTTCAATAAGTTTAAGTTGAATTATATAAACTCTTTTTCCATAGCTTATTCTAGTGCTTTGAGCTTTTTCTGTAGGTTTTAAAGCTATCAGATATCTCATGAGAAAATTCATGAACATGTATATTTAGCCAATGCCTCAAAAGCTCCCAGGTGAGAAAGTCAGAGATAGCAGCAAAGAAAGACAGAAAAGACTGGAAGTGGGAAAGAGAAAAGCTATGGGAATGATAAAACAGAAGTACCAAAATTAATCAGTGGTCTATAGTCAACGTGGAAGGACATAAGAAATAATGTGTTACAACTTTAAGTATTTCAATGAACTTGGATTATGATCTCAAAACCACAGACCTTCCCTTCCAACTGACACAAACATGTCCATGTTGGAAAGGAGAGGTTCCTATATGTTTTTTCTTCAATAATTGTCTTAGTTCCTAGGATTGCTATAACCAAGGACCACAGACTAGTTGGCTTAACCCACAGAAATTTACGTCTCACAGTTTGAGAGACCAGAAGTATGAAATCAAGGTGTGGGCAGGACCACGTTTCTTCTTAAAGAAGAGCCTCTCTCCTGGTTCTGGTGATTTTCTAGCAATCCATGAAAATCCTCAGCTTGTGGTGGTATAACTCATCTCTGCCTCTTTGTGTCATCTCTCTCGTCTCTGTCTAATATTCCTATTCTTATAAGGACACCAGTCAGATTGAGTCAGGACCCACTCTAATCCAGTTTGGTCTCATCTGAACTAATAACAGCCTCAAAGATCCTATTTCCAAATAAAGTCATTTTCAAGGGACAGAGTTTAGGACTTGAACATACCTTTCTGGGGGACACAATTTAACCCAAAACAGTGACCACTGGTGATTCAGAGGACAGATTTCTGACAAGTTCTGCTCCTTACAAATCCTGTACGGAACCAAGGACAGCTAATCTTTGCTCTCTTGAGTTCATTGAGAAAAAAATGAGACTGTTAAGTGCATTTGTCATAAAATATGTGAAAAATATGCTCATTATTCATATGTTTTGTTCATATATATTATGTAATCCTCTCTATATATCCTTAATATAGGGTTCTATTTTTTTTAAGTTTAGATGAAAACTTGTTTCCTTTGAATAATTTTTCAGACCAATCAAATAAAAAGAAAAGTGCTGATTGTAAGACTTCAAATTTAAGTACACAGTGATTGAATGTGCAGTCTTGGGAGTCAGATTATGTGGGGGTTCAAATCTCGACTTTTTCTCTTGGGCTTTACATGTCTATGTTATGTTTCCTCATCCATGAATACTTCATAGTCTCATCACAAGAAGGAAAAGAAGTATTCTATATAAAGTGCTTTGAACAGTAGCTATAACAGAGCTATTACTATGAATTATAATGTGAGCTTATACGGAGGTAGGGAATTTTTGTCTGATTTGTTCATTGATGTATTCCCAACATCTAGAATAATGTCCATCATATAATAAAAGCTCAAAAAACATTTTGAATAAAGAGGTGAATCTACCACTTTAGAGAATAATTTGGCATTAATCAGTTACACTATTAAATTGGAAAATTATGACACAATTTACATTATTAAATAATACTGGCAGAGGCAGAATAAATAAAATCCCATTGAAATGCACAGAAAATTTGCAGAGAAAATAGGACTAGGAGTAACTTATTACTAAAAATGTCTCCTAGATTTTATTTTTAAAAAGTTAAGTTTAGTTTGCTTCCAAAATATTCATTTAAGGGGGAAAATGTCACACCAAATAATACAAGAAAAAATAAGTGAGAAAATGTAAAAGTGATTCTAATAAAAATGAAGTGATACAACAATATTATCTATTGTACAAAATAGAATTTAAGTGGATAATGACTAGCAGTGGCAAAGAGGGACATTCTATACTGATAAAGAAAACAATTTTAAAATGATATAATAGCTATGAACTTTTAAGTACCCAAGAACAGGTTTAAATTTATAAAACAAATCTGGCATATAAAATGCAATTTATCAAATCCAATCTCAATGGGAAATTTTATCACACTAGTCTTAGAAATCTAGAGATGCAAGCACACTCAAATTAGGGAACTTTTAAAGTTTAACATCAATAGTAAGTTTGATATAAGGTATGTTTTGCAACTATCAAACACATATGAAACATTTTCAAAAATTGAGCACCTTTTAGGCCACATAGAAAATAAAACAACAAAAAAAGATCTACTGTGTAGGCTACATTAGTTGACCACAATGCAACAAAATAAGAAATGAAACATAAAACTATAGTCAAACTTTCCCCTCCTTTATGTTTGGAAACCTAGGAAACTCTGTAACCAATCGAAAATAAATGTATATTTATTATAGAAGCCATAAAAATATATAACAGAAGAAAGCAAATTAAAACAAAAGGGAAAAAATGAGGGAAAAGAATAGAAGTTAATATTTAAAAAGCACAGCAATAAGAAATGCTCAATAAGAGAAAACTAGGTTTCTTGAAAAAAATTAATATAATATTGGAATAGGGCAAGGCCAATCAAGAAAATAACATCAAAGGCGTATGTGAAAAATGATTAGGAACAAACATGAAGATATAAAAATTGGTAGTGGATTAACTGGGTCAGGATAGCTTCTTCAATAACTGCTGCTGGGAGAAGTAGATATTCAATCCAAATCAATGAAAGAGGCTACTCCTACCTCACACCCCTCACAAAAATTAACTCAAAGTGGGTCAAAAACCTAAATATAAGTGCTAGGACCATAAAACTCCTAGAAGAAAATATGGGGAAATTCTTCAAGACCTGGTGATAGGAGGTAGCATCTTAGATCTTACACCCAAAGCACAGCGACCTCAATGGGAGAAAATATTTGGTAACCACATATCTCTTAAGTGATTGATATCCAGTACACATAAAGAAGTCTTACAACTCTAACAATAAAAAGACAAGGAAACCAATTATAAAATGGGCAAAGGACATGAATTGATATTTTTCCAAAGAGGAAATACAAATGACTAAAAAGTACGTAAAAAGATGTTCAAATGCATTAGCATGTCAAAATCGCAATGAAATATCATCTCACACCCGAAAGAATGGCCACTATCAAACAGAAAACTATAAATGTTAGAGAGAATGTGGAGAAATAGGAACTCATCACCTCTGGCGGGAACGTAAGATGGTACAGTTGATGTGGAAGACACTTTGGTGGCTCCTCAGAAAACTAAATATCGAGGTGCCCTCTGACCTGGCAATTCTTGCTACATGGTATATATCCAGAAAAGCTCAAAGCAATGACACAAATAGACATTTGCACACCAATGTTCTTAGCAGTCTTATTCAAGATTTCCAAAAGATGGAAACAATCAACCGATGAATGGATAAACAAAATGCGGCATATACATACTTTGGAATATTACTAATATTAAGAAGAAATGGAGTTCTGAAGCAAGTGAAAACATGGATGAACCTTGAGGACATAATGCTGAAATAAATCAGACACAAAAGTACAGATATTGTATGATTTCACTAATAGGAACTAGCTAGAATACGTAAACTCATAGTCATAAAACATAGAATATAGGCTACCAAGAAAAAGATTGACACTGGAGAATGGGAGCAGTTGCCTTTTATGTACAGAAGTTTTAACATGGCTGAACTTGACTGTTCGGAAGTGGATAGAGGTGAGGGTAGCTCATTATTGGGATTATAAGTAATGGTGCTGAAAGGTAGGTGAATTTGGTTGGAAGAGGTTGTTTAGATCATGCATGTCACCGGGAGGAAAGTTACAGGTTTAAATGAGGCTCAGTGAGCCT
>PVIY010032304.1:0-29076 GCA_004026745.1 Myrmecophaga tridactyla
CCGCCCCCCAGATCCATATATGTGTGTAGCCACATCCTCCTTGCTGGGCCTCCACATATCCATGCACTGACTTCTTGGCCCTGCACCCCAACCCCCTGCCCCGCATGTGTGCACAACTTTGCCCCAACCCCCAACACAAGCACCCTGCTCCCACACCTGGCAGGTGCTCATGCACACATCTGTACCACATAGTCCCTGCCCTACACATGAATGCCCCCATCCCAACACCCCCTGCCCTTGTGCAGCCATGCCATGGCACTGCCCACCAGACATGACCCATCCCTGACCCATGTCCCACAATCCTTGTAACCTGTGCCTTCCCTACATACTCGCACATCTGCATTCTGGGGCCCCACAGACCCCTCCTCCTGTGCAAGGACACATCTGCACCCTGACCTCCCTGTGCCCTGACCTCTGTACCACCTACCCCACCCCCTGATACCCATGACCCACATCCTGCCAGAGCATTAGCCCCTATACATCTGCACAGCCCCCCACCTCAGACTCCTACCACCTTCTACCTCTGTGTCCCCCAGGCCACACCCTGCTCCTGTGTTCCAAGGCCTGCCTGAGCTGCACCCCACCCCCACGGCCCCTACACCACATCTCCATAAAACTGCACTCTGTACCCCATGCTCACAGGCACCAGCATAGCATCCCAAACCCATGCCTATACCTGCACTGCAACCCATCACCAGACTGCTGTGTGCCTTATCCCATGCCCCACATCCTGTTCCACATTCATCCTGAAAATACAAAGGTTTAGAATACTGATGTAAATCAACTTCCAAAATAACCCTATCAAGACATTTACATGCCTAAAAGGCAACAGAATATCACCAAGCATATCAAAATGCAGACAGATATAGCCCAGCCTAATGACTAAATTAAAACACTGGAAGAAAAATAATAATTTAAAAAAACACTGAGAGAGACACAGACTTTGGAATAACTAATCAAAGATGTTCATATAATCCTACTAAATAAAATCAATGGGATGACTAATGACATAAAGGAAATCAAGAAGACACTAGAGGAGCATAAAGAGGAATTTGAAAAAATATATAGAAAAGTAGCAGATATCCCAGAGATTAAAGATGCTGTAGAGAAATAAAAAATATACTAGATACACACAACAGTAGATTTGAAGAGACAGAAGAAAGAATAAGCTAACTAGAGGACAGGGCAACTGATTTCAAGCACACAAAAGAGCAAATGGCAAAAAATTGAAAAAATTTGAATTGGATCTCAGGGAAATGATGGACAAAACAAAGTGCACAAATATAAGAATCATCAGTGTCCCAGAAGGAGAAGAGTAAAAGGCAAGGAATATTAGTTGAGGAGATAATGGGGGGAACTTCCCAACCCTTAAAAAAAGATATAAATAAGCAAATCTAAGAAGGTGAATGAACTCCAAATAGAATAAATTCAAATAGGCCTTCCCCAAGACACATACTAATAAGTCTGTTAAATGTTGAAAAAAAGCAGAAAATGAAAAGTGGCAAGAAAAAAACAATCTACATACAAGAGAAAACCACATAAAACTGAGTTTGGACTGCTCAACTGCAACTATGGAAGTGAGAAGGCAGTGGTATGATATATTTAAGATCCTGAAAGAGAAAGACTTCCAGCCAAAAATTCTGTACCCAGCCAAATGTCCTTCAAAACTGAGGGAGAGATTAAATTTTCACAGACAAACAAATGCTGAACGAATTTGTAAACAAGAGACTGGCCCCACAAGAAATATTAAAGGGAGTTCTGCCAGCTGAAAAAAAAGACAGGAGATGAAGGAGGGCACAGAATTGAAACATACCAGTAAGTTCAACTTAAAGGATATAAAGAAAAAGAGGGAAATGAATATATAAATGTGACAAAGTCCAAAAGATAAGATGGTGGATTCAAGAAACGCCTTTATAAGTAATAACTTTGAATGTTAATGAGCTAAACATATCAATTAAAAGATACAGATTGGCAGAATAAGTTAAGAAATGTAATCCAGCTATATGCTGTTTACAAAAGACTCATCTTAGACACCAGGATACAAATAGATCGAAAGAGAAAGGATGGAAAAAGGTGTTCCATGCAAGCTGTAATCAAAAGAAAGCAGGAGCAGCTATACTAATATCAGACAAAATGGTGTCTTTAACTGTAAAGACATCATAAGATGTACACCATGTATGGAATGTGTTTGTGTGAAGATTTATCGGTAAAAATATTTTTAAAAGACATCATAAGAAACAAACAAGGACACTATATATTAATAAAATGGACAATTCACCAAGAAAAAATAACAATCATAAATGTTTATGCTCCCAATCAAGGAGCTCCAAATTACATGAGAAAAACATTGACAGAATTGAAGGCAGCTATAGATGTTTCAACAATAATAGTAGAAGAATTCAATACACCACTCTCCTCTATAGCTACAACAACCAGAGAGAGGATTAGCAAGGAAATAGAGAACTTAAACAATTTGATAAATGAATTAGACCTAACAGACATATATAGGTGGTTACACCCCAAAACACCAGGATATACATTCTTCTGTAGTGCTCATAGAACATTCTCCAGGATAGATCATATGCTGGGGCACAAAATAAGTCTTTATGAATTTAAAAACATTGAAATTATTCAAAGCACATTTTCTGATCACAATGGAATGAAGCTGGAAATCAATAACCACCAAAGAATGAGAACTTTCACAAATATATAGAGATTAAATAACACTCTTAAGCTATAGGGGGTCACAGAAGAAATTGTTAGAGAAATTGGTGGCTATCTGAAGATGAATGAAAATGAGAATACAATGTATCAGAACTTATGGAATGTGGTAAAGGCTGTGCTGAGGAGGATATTGCCCTAAATGCCTATATTAAAAAAAGAAGAAAGACCAAAATTGAGGCCCTAATTGCTCACCTGGAGGGATTTTAGAAATAAGAGTAAATAGAAGAAGGGAAATAACAAAGATTAAAGAAGAGTTAAATGAATGGGAGAGAAAAAAAACAATGGAAGGAATCAGTAAAACCAAAAGTTTTATTGGTTATTGGTTACTTGAGAAAACCAATAACATTGATGGACCACTAGCAAGACTAAGAAAGGAAAAAAGAGAGAGGATGCAAATAAACAAAATCAGAAATGAGAGCAGGGTCATTACCACAGACCCTGAAGAAATTTAAGAAAATTGTAAGAGGATGCTATGAACAACGATATACCAACAAACTAGACAACTTAGATGAAATGGACAAATTTCTGGAAACACACAAGCAAGCTACATCGACTCAAGAAGAAACAGAAGATCTCAACAAACCAGTCACAAGTAAAGACATTTAATCAGTCATCAAAAAAACTTCCTCCAAAGTAAAGCCCAGGGCCAGATGGCTTCTCAGGTGAATTTTATCAAACATTCCAAAAGAACTAACACTCATCCTGTTTAAACATTTCCAAAAAAATGAGGAAAGAAGAACACTACTTAACTCATTTTATGAAGCTAACATCACTTTAATAACAAAACTGGGTAAAGATGCTATAAGAAAGGAAAACTATAGGCCAATCTCACTAATAAACATAGATGCAAAAATTCTCAACAAAATACTCCAAATCAAATCCAACAACACATTAAAAGAATTTATGCCATGACCAAGTGGGGTTCATACCAGGAATGCAAGGATGGTTCAGCACAAATCAATTAATGTAGTATAGCACATTAACAAACAGAAAGGGAAAAACCACATGATCATCTCAATTGATATTGAAAAAGCATTCAGCAAAATTCAACATCCTTTTCTGATAAGAACACTTCAAAAGGTGGGAATCAAAGGTAACTTCCTCAATATGGTAAACAACATATATGACAAATCCATAGCCAACATTGGACCCAATGGAGAGACAGTGAAAGGTTTCTCATAATATCAGAAACAAGACAAGGATGCCCTCTCACTACTATTATTCAACATTGGACTAGAAGTTTTAGCAAAATCATTCAGGCGGGAAAAAGAAATGCATCCAACTTGAAAAGGAGGAAGAAAATTTTTCATTATTTTCAGATGATATGATGCTATATTTCTCAGGAAAATCCTGAGAAATCTACAACAATGTTACTTGAGGTAATAAACAAATTCAGCAAGGTTGTGGGATATAAAATTAATGTGAAAAATTCAGTAATGTTTCTATACACAAGCAATGACTTAATTGAGGAGCCAGTTAAGGAAAAAATTCCATTCAAAGTAACAACTAAGAGGATCAGGTACCTAGGGATGAACTAAACTAGAGACATAAAGGACTTGTACACAGAGAACTACATAACATTACTAAAAGAAATCAAAGAAGATCTAAATAGGTGGTAACACATTCCATGCTCATGGATAGGAAGATTAAATATAGTTAATATGTCAATTTCACTCAAATTGATCTACAGATTCAATGCAGTACCATCAAAACTCCAACAACCTACTTTGAGACTTAGAAAAGCTAGTTACCAAATTCATCTGGAAGGGAAAGAGACCCTGAATAGCTAAAAGCATCCTAAAAAACAATGAGATGGGAGGATTAACACTTCCTGATTTTAAAATTTATTATAAAACCATCATGGTCAAAATATCATGGCACTGACACAAGGATAAAAGTATTGACCAATAAAATCAAATTGAGAGTGCAGAAATAGACCACCAAAGCTATGGTCAATTCATCTTTGACAAGGCCCCCAAATCCACTGAACTGGGACAAAATAGTCTTTTCAATAAATGGACACAGGGAAACTGGATGCCAATAGCCAAAAGAATGAAAGAGGATCCTTACTTTTCACCCTATATGAAAATTAACTCAAATTTGAGCAAACACCTAAATATAAGAACTAGTACCATAATGCCCCTAAAAGACAATGTAGGTAAACATCTTCAAGACCTAATAATAGGAGGTAGCTTCCTAATCCTCAAATCAAATGCTTCTGTACCTCAAAAGACTTTGTCAAAAAGTGAATAGACAGCCAACTTAAAGGGAGAAAATATTTGGAAATCACATATTGGATGAAGATTTGATATCCTGTATACATAAAGAAATCATATAACTCAACAACAAAAGAACAACTCAATTATAAAATGGGCTAAAGACATGAATAGGCATTTTTCTGAAGAGCAAATACAGATGGCTAAAAAGCACATGAAGAGATGCTCATTTTCATTAGCTATAAGGGAAATGCAGATCAAGACTACAATGAGATACCACCTTACACCTATAAGAATGGCTGCTATTAAACAAACAGGAAACTACAAATGTTGGAGAGGATGTGGAGAAATTGGGACACTAATGCACTGCTGGTGGGAATATAGAATGGTACAGCACTACGGAAGACAGATTAGTGACTCCTTAGGCAATTTAAATATCGAGTTGCCCTGTGGCTAGTCAATGCCACAACCCAGAAGAGCTGAAAGTGGTGAAACAAACAAACTTTTGCACACCGATGTTCATAGTGGCATTATTCACAATCACCAGAAGGTGGAAACAATCCAAGTGCCCATCAACAGATGAGTGGATTAACAAAATGTGGTATATACATATGATGGACTATTTGCAGCAGTAAGACAAAATGAGGTCCTGAAGCACATGACAAGATGGATGAGCTTTGAGGACATAATGCTGAGTGAAATAAGCCAGACACAAAAGGATAGATGCTGTATGATTCCACTTTTATGGCCATGGTAAAGGTAAAATCAGAGGCTTATAATACATAATATAGGGGACATAAAGATACAAGGAAGCTAGAGATAGGTGAACAATTAGCTAATGAGGTTGAAATCAAATATAAGGGGATAGAAAGAAGTATAGGTGGTTCACTAGTGAGTCTATAAGTAACATTACCATATTGAAGGTGAACATGATTGAAAGGGGTTGTAAAGACCCATGTGTCCCACCAATTAACACTACAAGTATAAATAAGTTCTTACATGAACTACTCCAAAGGTATGAATCTTGTACAAAGATTGTGTAAGTTTGGGGTATAGGGGGAAAACTGCTGTTGCATGCCATGAGCTGTGTTTAACAGGAAAACATCAATAGTACCACAGCAACACCAGGGTTAAATAATGGTGGAGGGACAAGAATTAAGGGGGAGTTTAAGTTCTTTATTTGATGAGGGTGTGTTTATTGGTTATCTTCTTGGGAACAATGAAATGATCTAAAATAGCAAGTATTGATAGACTGTTGACTTTGGACATTATACATGATACCTAATGAATGGAGGGAGCTGAAGGATGCACTGACTGAGAAGTAGATTTGTGAATGATGGTGTATACATATGATCTAATATTGTGCTTCTACAAAAAGGAATGAATTGTGAGCATGCAACATTGTAAGTGAACCCATGGGACATTGGTGAGGCAAGATAAGCCAGAAACAAAAGAGCACTTATTTATGGTCTCATTTAGAAAACATTTACAAGAAAACAGGGGTCTAGATTGTAAGCTGTTTTTAGCAGTCACATTTAGTTCAGAGTGGTAATTCTTACTTCTGGATTTTGAAAGGCTGTTTTTCATATGTATAACCTGGTATTTAGAGATAAGAATGAATTCAGTCAGGTCAGGATTAAGATAATTCAGAATACAGCGGTAAGGAAGACAGTGTATATATTTTAGAACCTCATCTATTCTTTGAGATCAAAAGAAGAAACGTTTATTTTGTCTAGAACCTAAATTTTCTGAAGAACATTACTCTAATTCAACCTGTCTGGATAGATCATTTAAACAATCTTAACATAGAGAGCCCAGAATAAGAATGAGGGCCTTTAGTCCTGTATAGCTTAATGTAATGCCTGGATATATCCCAGAGTATATTAAGCAGATAATCACAAAGTATTGGCAAAGTCCTTTGAAGGATGGGAGAAAAAATATGGAACTATTAAACTTTACCACCAGGGAAACCCCAGATTGTGTGCCAAACACTAGGGACAAGCAAATCAATAGGCTAAGCCCTTGATCTTGAGGCTTGCTCTTGTGAATCTTATGTATGTAGTGGAGGAGCTTAGCCTACCTATAGGTATGCCTAAGAGTTATTTCCAGAGGACCTCCTTTGTTGCTCAGATGGAGCCTCTCTTGCTCTAAGTCCAAATATGCAAGTGAAATCATTGCCCTTCCCACTATATGGGACATGACAATCAGGGTTGAAAGTATCTCTGGCAGCATGGGAGATGAATCCCAGGGATGGTACCGGACTTGGCACCATGGAATCAACAGTGCCATCATGGCCAAAAGTGGGAAGAGAAGTGGAACAAATAAAGTATCAGTGGCTGAGAGTCCAAACAGACTCAAGAGGCTACTCTGGAGGTCACTGTTACACAAGTTCAGTTAGAAATTGCTACTTATATAACTTGCCAGCCCCCAACCAAAACCATTCCAGCCAATCCTAAAGAACACCTAGGGTGTTATATAAGATTCCACAAAGGTTCCATGCACCAGGGTAACTTTCCAGAAACCTACAACCTCCAGATGGGTCCCTCCACCAGATAAGTCCTGAAATGCAGAGGGGCCAGCCTCTGCAGGACATCAATTAGTTCCATCCCACTATCCTGTATTATTGACAGTCCCTTCCAATATGAAAAAGTTAGAATAGATATTCCAAAATTCTCTAAAGGGTGGGAGAAATATCAAAGGTGATAGTGGAGTTATACAGAGAAGGTAGGGTTTAACAAACTAGTATGATTACTGAATCATATTGATATTTATTTTGGTCTCCAGTATCTTAGAGTAACTAGAAGTAAAAAACAAAAATTGTGGAATCATAACCCATACCAAACTCTGAAATCTGTTCTACAACTAATTGTTGTGATGTGTTTTGAAATTTATTGCTTTTTAACATAAATGCTATTTTTCACAAAAGAATAAAATATTTCATCTTGCCTCCAATGTTTTGGAGCAGTCAGAAGGAAAAATCTGAAATAGTGGAATGGTACCCCATAACAAACTCTGAAATCTATTCTGTAACTTCTTATTGAAGTATACTTTGAACACTATTTTCTTTTTTTTTCTCTTCTTGGTATATATTTTATATTTGACCATAAGAATGTTTTTTTAAAAAATGTACCATAGATCTAAAAACTCCAAACTGTCATTCATTTCAAAGTATTTTCTCTCCCTCAGCTCAGAAGTGATTTGTAACTTGAGGCCATGTTTCAGTTTGCTAGCGCTGCCAAAATACAATATACCAGAAATGGGTTGGCTTTTACAAAGGGGATTTATTAGGCTACAAATTTACAGTTCTAAGGGCATGAAAGTGTTCAAATTAAAGCAACCAGAGAAAGGTAGCTTGACTTTGAAGAAAGGCTGCCCACATCAGGAACACCTTTATTAGCTGGGAAGTCACATGGCTGGTGTCTGCTGGTTGTTGCTCCTAGTTCATTGCTTTCAGTTTCTGATTCCAGTGGCTTTCTCTCTAAGCATCTATGGGTTCTCACTTAGCTTCTCTGGGGCAAACTCTTGGTTTCATCTCTTAGCTTAGCATCCCCAAACACCTGTGTCTGTGTTAGCTCTGAGCGCTCTCTCTCTCTCTGTTTTTGCCTTTTATTCTCTTTTATTTACTGGAAGCCTCCAGTAAAAGGATTAAGAATCACATTGAAAACAATTTAATTTAAAGGTCCCACCCAAAACAAACAAACAAAAATTCAGCAAATGGTGCTACAATAAGGAGATACTTACATGGAAAAAGAATGAAATATGGCCCCTGCCTTACAGCATCAATATATAAAATAAAATAAAAGGACCCACCCACAATTTGGTGGATCATATCTCCGTGGAAACAACCTAATCAAAAGGTTCCACCCAACAACAATAGGTCTGCCTCCACAAGACTGGATTAAAAGAACATGGCCTTATTTTAAAACTTCAACTTCTGTTTGAGACCAAAGGAGAGATGTTTATTTAGTGCAAAATTTTATTTGGGTAGTATATCTCCTAATTTAACTTGTATGGTCAGCTTAGTTGAGTGCCATAAGTGCATGGAATCTTGAAAAGGGTTTGAGGTTTTGTTGGTTTGTCCAGGTTAATGTGATGACCCAGAGTAATTTCAGCAGTGAATAAAGAAGTATTTGTAAGGTCTCTTTGAGGGGCTGGAGAGAAAAGAGGATACATTCAACTTCCACATTTGGAGAATTTCTGATATTCTTACAAGCAGTGGGGACAGCCAAATCAATAAGCCAAACCCTCAGTCTTGGGGTTCACCCCTATGAAACTTATTCCTGCAAAGGATAGGCTAAGCCTTAAAAATAGGCCTAAGAGTCACCCCCATAGAACTCTTTAGTTGCTCAGATGTGGCCTCTCTTTCTCTAAGCCAACTAAGCAGATAAAGTCACTGCCTTCCCCCTATGTGGGACATGACTCCCAGTGGTGTAAATCTCCCTGGAAATATGGGACAGAAATCCAGGGATGAGCTGGGACCCAGTGTCAAGGGATTGAGAAAGCCTTCTTGACCAAAAAGGGGCAGAGAGTAATGAGAGAAGATAAAGTTTCAGTGGTTGAGAGATTTCAAATAGAGCCAAGAGTTTATCCTGGAGGTTATTCTTATGCATTATATAGATATCCCTTTTTATTTTATAGTATATTGGAATGGCTGGAGGGAAGTACCTGAAACTGTTGAGCTATGTTCTTGTAGCCTTGATTCTTGAAGACAATTGTATAAAGATATAACTTTTACAATGTGACTGTGGGATTGTGAAGACCTTGTGTTTGTTGCTCCTTTTATCCAGGGTATGGATAGTTGAGTAAAAATATGGACAAAAATAAATAAATAATAGGTGGGACAAAATGTAAAATAAATTATGTAGATGGAAATACTTATGATCAGTGAGAGGGTGGGGTAAGGGATATGGTATGAATGAGTTTATTCTTTTTTCTTTTTATTTCATTTTCTGGAGTGATGCAAATGTTCTAAAAAAAAAAATTATCATGGTTGGCAGGCCACAGTGGCTCAGCAGGCAGAGTTCTCGCCTGCCATGCCAGAAACCTGGGTTCTATTCCCAGTGCCTGCCCATGCAAAAAATAAAAAGAAAAAAAGAAATTACCATAGTGATGAATACACAACTATGTGATGATATTGTGAGCCATTGATTGTACACCATATATGGAATGTATGTGTCTGAAGATTTATCAATAAAAATATTTTTAAAAAAGAACCATCACAAAAAGAACATGGTTTTTCTGGGTTTACGTAACACCTTCAAACCAGCATGTTCTACCCTTTAGACCCCCAAAAGACATGTTTTTTCCAGATACAAAACACATTCTCTCCATCACAATATCACAAAAACCTTAAACAATTTCCGTAACAATACAAATGCAATACCAAGTCAAAAACAGTACAAAGTTTCATCAAAATCAACCACAGGCAATGGTCTGTTTTAAGACAAAATTCTTCTCTGGCTTTGGACCTATGAAATTCAGAAATTACCTGCTTCCAATATACAAAGGAGGGACAGTCATAGGATGAACATTTCCATTTCCATAGGGAGAAATTGAAAGGGAAACAGGGGTCACCAGACCCAAACAGTCTGTAAACCTGTGGGGAAAACTCCAATCGATTTCAAAGTCTAAGAGTCATTTATAGAATACTATTTCATCCTGGGCGCTTGAGAGAGTGGCAGTCCTACCATTTCCAAGGGATTATGCAGCAACTCTGCTCTCTCCAAACACTGGAGTAAGCATTCAAAGATATCCAAGCCTTGGGGAGACCACCTAGTCTTGGGTCCATCCTTTTCAATCATCTGGGTGGCACCTGGACACTCTGCTGTATCCAGGGCACACTCAACACCTTAAAAACAGTGGGGTGGCATCCAGGCTCTCCCCAATCCCTGGAGAATATGTTCCACCCTCTCTAAGCCTGAGGGGCAAAACTCTTCCTACACATCAAGGAAGAAGCCCACTCTCTTCCTCAGGGACAAACTCACCCTTTCCACATGGATTGGTGAGTCTGCTCTCCTTGCTTGAGGTTTCCTGGCTCCAGACCTTAACTTCCATGGTTCTGCCTTTGAAATAATTTTTCCTTCAATCTGTCCCTTTCAGTCCAGACTGGCAGTAATTCCATTCATACAGATCTCACAACAAACCTGTTGTTTTTCCATTCAGTACATTGGGATCACAACTATCAGACAATAGAGCTTTCCACAAATCCTCTCTGGATAACTCCATCTCCAATCTTTGCTTGTCCTATAATGGCTGACTGGTTCTATGTTTGGTTACATCTTCATATGGAGCACTATTTTCTGGGGACTCATTTCCCAAAACCTTACTATTTTCCAAACTATCAATTTCTGCTTCCTTGTGCCTGAGAGTTCAGTTCTCAGCTTATCCTTATCCTGTTGCATTTTACTATATTTTGCAAGGAGAAGCCAGGTTACATTTTCCACATATAGTTTGGAAATCTGCTCAGTTAAGTATCCCAGCTCATTGCTTTCAAGTTCTGCCTGCTATCTCAAACCAGGACTCAATTTTGTCAAATTCTTTGTAATGGGTCACCTTCCTTCCAGTTTGCAATGACACATTCATCATTTCTGTTTAAGACCTTATAGGAAGTAGCTTTAGAGATCATATTTGTACCAACAGTTTCTTCAAGGCAATTCAGGCCTTTTCTATCAAGCATATCACAATTCTTCAAAAACCTTCCCCTTATAAAGCTGTACCAGCATTTTTGGTATTTGCAAATTGCAGCATCCCACTTCTCTGATAAGAAACAGTTTGCTTTCAGCTGGCAAGACCAGAAAAAAAGACAGTATACCTTCACTGTCCTACCTCAGGGGCATATCAATTCTACAGCCCTATGTAATATCTTGTCCACAGGGCCTTGATCATTTTTCCCTCCCATAAGACATCACACTCGTCCATCGTATTGATGATATCATGTTGATTTGACCTAGTGAGAAGAAGTAGCAACTACTCTAGACTTATTGGTAAGGCATTTGTGTGTCAGAGAATGGGAAATAAATCCAACAAACATACAGGGGCATTCCACCTCAATAAAATTTCAAGGTGTCCAGTGGTATGGGGCATGTCTAGATATCCCTTCTAAGATGAAGGATAAGCTGTTGCATCTGGCCCCTCCTATGACCAAAAAAGAGGCACAGTGCCTAGTTAGGTATGCTACTCTGACCCATTTACTGAGAGCCAAGAAAAGCAGGTAGTTTTGAGTGGGGACCAGAAGAAGAGGAGGCCCTGTAACAAGTCCTGGCTGCTGTGCAAGCTGCTCTGCCACTTAGGCCATTTGACCCAGCAAATCCAATGGTATTGGACATATTAATGGCAAATAGAGATGCAGTCTGGAGCCTTTGGCAGGCACCTATGGGAGAATCACAACACAGGCCCTTAGGATTCTGGAGTAAGACCTTACCATCCTCTACGATAACTACTCTCCTTTTGAGAAACAGCATTTGGCCTGTGACTGTATGTTAGTAGAGACTAAACACTTAACTACGGGCCTCCAAGTTACCATGAGTCCTCAGTTGCCTATCATGAGCTGGGTGTTATCTACCCCACTTAGTCATAAAGTTGGGCCTGGACAGTAGTACTCCATCATAAAATGAAAATGGTTATATAGATAGGGCTTGAGCAGGTCCTAAAGGCACCAGTAAGTTACATGAAAAGTGGCCCAAATGCCCCCCCCCCATTCCTTCTACATTACCTTCTCTTTCATAGCCCAGGGCTATGGCCTCTAGGGGAGTTCCTTACAATCAGTTGACTGAGGAAAAGAAAACTCAGTCCTGGTTAACAGATAATTCTGCACTATATGCAGGTATAACCTGAAAGTGGACAGCTGCAGTGCTGCAGCCCCTTTCTGGGATCCTGAAGGACAGTGGTGAGGGGAAATCCAACCAGTCAGTGGAGCTTTGAGCAGTACACCTGGTTATTTATTTTGCTTGGAAGGAAAACTGGCCAGAGGTGCATTTGTATACTGACACATGGCCTGTCGCTAATAGTTTAGCTGCATGGCCAGGAACTTGGAATGACTGGAAAATTTGTGGCAAAGAATTCTGGGGAGTAGGTATGTGGATAGGCCTTTCTGAGATGATAAAAAGCATGAAGATACTTGTGTCCTATGTGAATGATCACCAGAGGGTTCCTTCAGTAGAGGAAGGTTGTTTTTTTTTTAAATTTTTATTAATAAAACCAATCAATATACAATATGAACATTCTTTTTTATCACATAGTTGTATATTCATCATCTTGATCATTTCTTAGAATATTTGCATCAGTTTAGAAAAAGAAATAAAAAGAAAATAGAAAAAAATATTCATACATACCATACCCCTTACCCCTCCCTTTCATTGATCACTAGCATTTCAATCCACTAAATTTATTTTAACATTTGTTCCCTCTATTATTTATTTATTTTTAATCCATATGTTTTACTCATCTGTCCATAAGGTAGATAAAAGAAGCATCAGACACAAGATGCAGAGGAAGATTTTAATAATTAAGTGGATAAGATGACCCATTCTGTGGATACAAGTCATTGTCTTTCCCCTGCCACTCCTGCCATTGCCCAATAGGCTCATGAACAAAGTTGGCATGGTGGTAGGGATGGAGGTTATGCATGGGCTCAGCAGCATGGACTTCCACTCACCAAGGCCAGCCTGGCCACAACCACTGCTGACTGCCCAATCTGCCAGCAGCAGAGATCCAAGCTCAGTCCCCCATATGGCATCATTCCCCAAGACAATCAGCCTGCTACCTGATGGCATGTTGATTACATTGGAATACTTCTATCATGGAAGGGCAGTGATTTTTTCTAACTGGGATAGATATGTACTCCGGATATGGTTTTGCATTCCATGCATGCAACGCTTCTGCCAAAACTACCATCCATGGACTTATGGAATGCCTTGTCCACTGCCATATTCCACACAGCATTACTTCTGATAAATTAATACACGTCACAGCAAATGAAGTACAGAATGGGCACATGCTTATGGAATTCTCTTTTCTTATCATGTTCCTTATCATCCAGAGGCAGCTGGGTTGATGAAACAGTGATATGGCCTTTTGAGGGCTCAACTATGGCACCAACTAGGTGGCAGTACCTTGCAGGACTGGGGCAATGTTCTCCAGGAGGCTGTGTATGCTCTGAATCAGCATTCATTCTGTGGTGCTGTATGCTCTGAATCAGCATTCACTCTATGGTGCTGTTTCTCCCATAGCCAGGATTCACAGATCCAGGAATCAAGATGTCAAAATGGGAGTGGCACACCCCAATTATCACCCCTAGTGATCCACTAGAAAAATTTTTGCTTCCTGTCCCTGAAACCTTAAGCTCTGCTGGTCTACAGGTCTTAGTTCTAAAAGGAAGAGTGCTCCTACTGGGATACACAATGTTTCCATTGAACTGGAAGGTAAGACTGCCACCTGACCACTTTGGGCTTCTCATGCCCAGGCAAGGAAGGGGATTACTGTACTGTTTGGGGTGATTGATCCTGACTATCAAGGGGAAATAGGAGTACAACTACAGAATGGAGGTTATAAAAAGAAAAGAGGGGTTTTCAGGAATACAGGAGATCCGCATCTCTTAGTATTATCATGCCCTCTGATTAAAGTCAATGAAAAACTGCAACAACCCAGTCCAGGCAGGACCACCAATGGGTCTGAAACTTCAGAAATGAAGGTTTGGGTCACCCCATGGCAAACAATCATGACTATCTGAGGTGCTTGCTGAGGGTAAAGGGAACATGGAATGGGTAGTTGAAGAAGGTAGTGATAAATATGAACTATGACCATGTGACCAGTTACAGAAATGAGGACTGTAATGGTATGAATATTTCTTCCTTGCTTTGTTATGGGTATGTTTGTATTTGTACATAAACCAAACACCTTTTTTTCTTCTCTATCTTCTCCCTTTATCATATGACATAAGTTGTACTGTTAATGTTGTAGTATTTAAGTTACAGAATATCAAGTTTAAGAGTACATGTCACGGGCGGGCCACGGTGGCTTAGCAGGCAAGATTGCTCGCCTGCCATGCCAGAGGACCCACGTTCAATTCCCGGTGCCTGCCCATGTAAAAAAAAAAAAAACAGTGCATGTCACCCAAGTACTTGCACCCTATTCTAGAGAGATTTAATTCATTTCTGGTTGTATGTAAGACAGTTAAGTATTATTAGGTGAAAAATATGTCTGTTATTATGTTCTATTTAGAGACTAAGTATGGTTTAAGGTGATGTGTATAGTTGTCAAGTTAACAAGCAGTAGACTGTTATGGTTAGGTTCATGTGTCACCTTGCTCTGGTGATGGTGCCCAGTTGCCTGGTCAAGAGAGTGCAGGCATAACTATTAGTGCAAAGACATTTCATGGCTAGTTAATAAACCAGAAGACTGGTTAATTAAACTATCAGCACATTGATTGCATTCATGGCTGATTACATCTGCAGTCAGCCTAGGAGAGTGTCTTCCACAAGACACTCTGAAGGCTTTAAAGGTGACGTCAAAAGATTCATCCCACTTCAGCCAGTAAGCTTCATTTGGGGGAGTCATTGAAGACCTTCAGCCCACAGCCTGTCCTGTGGAATTTGGATTCATGCATCGCCATAGTTGCATGAGGCACTTTTATAAAGTCTCATATTTACAGATATCCCCTGATGGTTCTGTTTCACTAGAGGACCTTGATTAATACAGGCCATAACAGTGGGAAAAAAGTATGTGGTCTGTTCTTTCATTCTCCTTGCAATTCTTTTTTGCCTCCCTCAGCTTGTCCTGATGAGGAACTTAGGGCCACTCCTAATAAACTACTGGGATAGCTCTTTGAAACTTGTAAAAAAAAAAATGATGCTTACAATAGATTAGGTGGAGATGCTTGAAATACCTTACAAAGATTGAGGAAATGGTCAAAGGGCTCAGAGAGGTAAGCATCTGGGATTCACTATGATTCAGTATGTAAGGCCAGAGAGCCCACCAGATGATTGTTTCCTGGTCCAGAAGACACTCTCTTTGCTAAAGCAGCAAGGAATGCATTGATGAAGGAGGCACCAGCAATCTTCAGAAACTCAGTGCTATCTGTACTCTGTAGATGTGGTTTGACTGTAGAAGATACTGTTGGGAAACTGGATTACCTAGTGGCAATGGAAGAGATAGGATTTTGCAATAATAGAAGCCAGTTGGCAGCACTAAACTGAGTGAGCAATGGCAGTTGAACTTATTTGGCTATGTTAATTTCCATAATAACCCTGTAGCCAAACAAGCGGAAGTAGTTATCTTAATGACAAGGCCAGAATGATGACCTGGAGACCTTTGCCCTCAGGAGTCTGTGGCAATGACTAATATGTCAAGTAAGATGTATGGGCAGGTAATGAATATACTCCTTGATTTAAATATCAAAAAAAGAATGTGGGTGGGTCAGCTGCCATGATAGAAAATCATGACTTTCTTATCTAGAACTAACCTCATTTTCAGACCTAGAATTCATTTATTGAAAGGCCTTAACCCACTGGAGTAGGTCTCTACAACACCATAGCAAGTAGTTACAGTAGCTATTCACAATACTTTCTCAAAGGGACTTACAACCTGTGATGGTTAAATTCATCTGTCAACTTGCCCCAATTTTGGTGTCCAGATGCTGTTCAAGCCAGCATGGACCTGATTGTTACTATGTGCAAAATTTTCTGATTTAAATAAGCAGTTGGTTGACTGCATCTATGGCTGATTACACCTACAATCAACTGAGGAGATTGCCTTCAACAATGAGATAGTCTCATCTAATCAGATGAAGGCTTTAAAAGGAGAAGTGATGATTTCAACAGACAGATGATTTCATTTTTCCTTCAGCTGGCTAGCTTTTCCTGGGGAATTCATTGAAAACCTTCATTGGAGGTCCCAGCTTGTGGTCTGCCCTATATAATTTGGACTTGCCCATCCCCACAGAAATGTTGAACAATTCTTATAAAGTTTTCATAATATTTACAGATATTCATGTTGGTCTTGCTTTTGTAGAGAACACTAACTAATACACAGTCATTTTTCCAGAATTGCTATGCACTGGGGAAAGAATACTAGAGAAAAATTAATCATTCAATTCCTGGTGCCTACCTGTGCCCCTCCCCCCCAAAAAAAAGATGAATCAACTGACACAGCTACCAAGTGTGCTGGTTTGGAAGTGTTATGTACCCTAGAGAAGCTATGTTTTAATCTGATCCAATCTTGCTGAGGCAACCATTTCTTTTAATCCTGATTCAATATTGTATATAGAAGCTTTGATTAGACTATTTCAATGGAGATGTGACTCCATCCATTCCAGGTGTGTTCTGAATGCTTTAACAGAGGAAACATTTTGGAGACAGTAAAAATATGTCAGAAGCAGCAAAGCCAACAGAAACTTCAGAGCAGAGCCCACACAGATGTCGACACTTGGAGATCAGAGACATGGATGTTTGGAAATGCTTGGAGCCCAGCAGACATTGCCATGAGATATTATGTAAGCCAAAACCTGGAGAGAGCCATGGGAAGCTAAGAAGTGAAAGCCAGCCCCAGAGAAGCAGAATGAGGACCCTCCACATAGAGACTGAAAGCAAAGGAGCCCAGGAGCAGCAGGGACCAGCAGAAGCCAGCCACATGACTTCCCATCTGACAGAGCTGTTCCAGGCTCATCAGCCTTTCTTGAGTGAAGGTAACCTCTTGTTAGTGCCTCAATTTGGACATTTCCATAGGCTTAGAACTGTAAACTTGTAACTTATTAAATTTTCCTTTTGTAAAGGATGTTCCAGTTCTGGTATATTGCATTCTGGCAGCTAGCAAACTAGCACACCAAGAAACCCAAAATAGCCCGTAGCCTCCCTATTAGAGTGGGGAATGTTTAGAGGTCAAGTGATGAATGGAGTCCTGGTCCATAATAGATAGCATGGAGTAACTAGCAACTGGAAGAACCTTTCCATGAGTTCCCAGTGAAGAAAGTCCTTAAGGTAAGAAAGTCCAAGTAGAAACCCTAATAGTTCTCCCCGATTCTACATGTGGGTCAAGATAGTAAATTCAATGCAATAGAGCATCTGCCATGATTCACATCAGCAACAGAGCATCTGCCATAATTCACATCACCACCAAAAGATTTTAATGCTACAGGAGTGATGCTTTCCATACTACCTGTTCTAGTTTACTAGCTGCCAGAATGCAACACACCAGAGATGGATTGGCTTTTAATAAAAGGGGATTTATTTTGTTAGTTCTTCAGAGGAAAGGCAACTAACTTTCCACTGAGGTTCTTTCTTACATGGGAAGGCACAGGATGGTCTCTGCTGGCCTTCTCTCCAGGCCCCTGGGTTCCAACAACTTTCCCTGGGGTGACTTCTTTCTGCATCTCCAAAGGCCTGGGCTGAGCTGTGAGTGCTGAGATGAGGAATGCTGAGCTGCTTGGGCTGTGCTACGTTGAGCTCGCTCATTTAAGCACCAGCCAATTAAATCAAATATCATTAATTACAGCAGGCACACCGCTTAGCTGACTGCAGATGTAATGAGCAACAGATAAGGTTCACATGCCATTGGCTCATGTCCACAGCATAGGTCTAGGCACCTTCACCTGGCCAAGTTGACAACTGAATCTAACTACCACACTACCCCATTTAATTCACCAGTTTAGCCCTTGCTTAAACTAGATATATCATGGCAGATTATGACAGACCTTGATCATCTGAACATTTGGTCACCAGTCCACTATGTCAATGATACCATGCTATTTGGACAAGGTAGAATAAAGTGGCTAGAGCTCTGAGTGACTAAGACATGTGCACACCAAATGATGGGAGATAAACTCTATGAAGATTCAGGGGCTTGCCACATCTGGAATTATTAGGGGTATGTAGTCTATGCCATGGGTTGGCAAACTCTGGCCAAAGCCTTCCAATCTATGAATACAGAATGCCCTCCCATTTATTTAGATCTTTTAAAATTATTTTACAAATGTTTTGTAGTTTTTGAATATAGGTCCTTTACATCCTTGTATAAGTTTATTCCTAGATAAGTGATTATTTTAGTTGCTATTATCAATGGATGTTTTTCTTAATTTCTCCACCAACTGTTTATTACTAATGTGTAGAAACACTATTGAATTTGGGATATTGCTCTTGCACCCAATCACTTTGCTAAATTCATTTATTTGTTACAGTAGCTTTGTGTGAATTTTTCAGGATTTTCTGTACATAGTGTCATCATCTGCCAGTAGGAAAACCTTCACTTCTTTCTTTTCAATTTGAATGCATTTTATTTTTTTCTCTTGCCTAATTGCTCTCGCTAGAACTTTCAGTAAACTGGTGAGAATGAGCATCCTTGTCTTTTTCCTGATCTTAGAAGAAAAGTATGTTAACTGTGGGTTTTCATATATGCCCTTTATCATGTTGATGAAGTTTTCTTCTCTTCCTTGTGTTCTAAGTGTATTTCCAAAGAAGGGGTGGTGGGTTTTTTTTTCAAATGCCTTTTCAGCACCAATTGAGATGACCATGTTGTTTTGTTCCTTTGTTCTGTTAATGTGGAATAGAACATTAATTGATTTCTTATGTTGAACCACCCTTGCATACCTGAGAAAATTCAACTCAATCATAGTGTATAGCTTTTTTGATGTACTGTTTGTCTCAGTTTGCTAGTATTTTGTTGAGGATTTTTAAATAAGAATTTTTAACAGAGTTATTGGCCTGTAGTTTTCTTTTCTTGTGGTATCTTTATCTGGATTTGGTATGAGGGCAATGTTGGCCACATAGAATGAATTAGGGAGTGTTCCTTCCTCTTCAATTTTTTGGCAGAGTTTGAAGAAGATTAGTATGATAGTTAGGTTCAGGTATCAACATGGCCAGATGATGATGCCTAGTTCTGTTGCTGTGAACTTGAACCATTAGCATGTGGCTGACTACATTTGCAATCGGCTAAGGGGAGTGACTTCCACAAAGAGTGATGTTTAACTTAACTAGCTGGAGGCTTAAAATAGAGAGGTCAGAAGAGAGTTCAATGCAGCACAGCCCAAGCAGCTCAGCATACGTCCTTTCAGCACTTGCAACTCAGCCCAGCTATTTGGAGGTGTAGAAATAAATCACCTCAGGGGAAACTGTTGGAACCCAGAAGCCAGAAGAGAAGGCCAGAAGACATCACCCTGTGCCTTCCTGTGTAAGAGAGAACCTCAGATGAAAGTTAGCTTACTTTCCTCTGAAGAACTATAAGTTTTTAACTATATAATCCTCTTTTATTAAAAGCCAACCCATCTCTGGTGTGTTGCATTATGGCAGCTTTGGCAGACTAAAACAGTTTGGTACCAGAGAAGTGGGATGCTGCTACAGTTTACAAAAATACCAGATATGTTGGACCTTTTGTTTTTTTTGATGGATAAGGGGAAGATTTTGGAGGAACTGTGAGGAGCTTGATAGAGAAGGCCTGAAGTGCTTTGAAGAGATGATTGGTGTAAACAGAAGCACTGCCAGTCTGAACAAAGGAGGACAGAAAAGGGACAAATTGGAGTTTGCAGAGTGAGAAACTTGGAAGCTAGGATCTGTAGCCAGAAACACTCAGGCCAGGAGAGCAGACCCACCCATAATATATGTGGAGAGAGAGTTTGCCCTGGGGTCAGAGGGTGGGTCTTCCACTTCATTGCTCAGGAGGAGTTGTGCCACCCCAGACACTGAAAAGGGTGGAGCCCATAAACTGGGAATTGGAGGGAGCCTGGTTGCACCTGATTGTTCTGGAGAGGTTCAGTGTGTGCCCTGGAGCTGGCAGAGATCCTGGGTGCTTCCTCAAAGCTTGGAGAGGGTGGAATCAAGAAAAAAGTGGTCTCCCCAATGTTCCCCAAGATTGCAACCACCCCAGTGTTTGGAGAGAGCAAGACCACTGTATAGGCCCTTGGAAAGGGTGGGACTGCCGCTTTTTAAAGCCCTGAAGATAAATGACTCTCAGAATTTGAAATCCAATGGAGTTTGCCCTGTAGGTTTTCAGAACTGTTTGGGCCTTGTGCCTCCTGTGTCCCTTCCAATTTCTCCCTATGGAAATGAAAATGTGTATGCTATGACTGCCCCACCTTTGCATATTAGCAGCAGATAACTTGTTTTGAGTTTCACAGGTCTAGATCCAGAAGAGAATTTTTGCCTTTTAAGTATGGTTTAAGGTGATGTGTATAATTGCCAAGTTGACAAGGGGTGGACATGTGTTAGTAAGGCTTAGGTATCAACTTGGCCAGGTGATGGTGCCTAGTTCTGTTGTTGTGGACTTGAACCATTAGCATGTGAAACTCATCTATGGCTCATTACATCTGCAGCTGGCTAAGGGAAATGCCTACTGCAATAAGTGATGTTTAATTAGCTGAAGGCTTAAAAGAGAGCTCAATGCAGCACAGCCCAAACAGCTCAGCATGCATCCTCTTAGCATACGCAGCTCAATGCAGAATGCTTGGGGGTACAGAAAGGGATCACCCTGGGGAAAGTCTTGGAACCCAGAAGCCAGGAGAGAATGCCAACAGATGTCCACCATGTGCCTTCCTGTATAAGAGAGAACCTCAGATGAAAATTAGCTGACTTTCCTCTGAAGAACTATAAGTTTTTAACTAAATAAATCCCCTTTTATTAAAAACCCATCCATCTCTGGTGTGTTGCATTATGGCAGCTTTGGCAGACTAAAACAATTAGTATAAATTCTATTTGGAATGTTTGTTAAGATTCCCCCTGTGAAATCATCTGGTCTTGGGCTTTACTTTGCTAGGAGTTTTTGGGTTTGTTTGGGTTTGTTTTTTTTTTTTTTGCATGGGCAGGCACCGGGAACTGAACCCCGGTCTCTGGCATGACAGGCGAGAACTCTACCTGCTGAGCCATCATGGTCCGCACTGTTAGGAAGTTGGGTTTTTTTGTAAAAAGTTTTATTCATACACCATAAAATCCATCCTAAGTGCATAACCAGTGGCTCTTGGTATAATCACAAAGTTTATGCAATTATCAATTACAGTCAATATGAGAACATTCTCAATTCTTCCAAAGGAATAAAACCCATACCGTGTATATCCACTATTATTGATGTTTAGCTTTGTTATACTGCCTTTGTTACAATTAATGGAAGAGCATTACAGTGTTACTGTTAACTATAGACCTTAACTTACTTTAATTATATTTTCCCTATATAACACCCTATTATTAACACCTTGTAATAGTGGTGTATGTTTGTTCTAGCTCATGTAAGAAAGTTCTCTATTTATGCAATTAACCACCACCATTGCCCATTCTGGGTTTTGCTAAGTTATACAGTCCCAGTTTTTAGCCTGTAGCTTTCCTTCTGGTGACGTACATGACCCTAGCCTTCCTCTTCAACCATACTCACACTCAGCTTTGTTTCTTATACTTACAGTATTATGCTACCATCACACAGTATTATGCTATCTATTTCCAAACTTTTATAATGAACCTTATTGAACATTCTATACTCCTTAATCATTGATTGCCCAATCTCTGCCTATGTTCTATCTCCTGATAGCCTGTGCTCTCAGATTTAACTTTCAGTGTTTGGTCATTAAATGTAGTTCATATTAGTGAGGCCATACAATATTTGTCCTTTTGTTTCTGGCTTATTTTGCTCAATATAATGTCCTCAAGATTCATTCCCCTTGTTTTAAGCCTCATGACTTCATTCCTTTCTGCAGCTGCACAATACTCCATCATATGTGTACATCACAGATTGCTCTTCTGCTCCTCAGTTGATGGACCCTTGGGTTGCTTCCATCCATTGGCATTCGTGAATAATACCACCATAAACATTGGTGTACAAATGTCCATTTGTGTCCCTGCTTTCAGTTCTTCTGAGTATATAACTAGTAACAGGATTGTGGGATCATATGGCAATTTTACACTTAGCTTCCTTAGGAACCACCACACTGACCTCCAAAGGGGCTGCACAATTCTACTTCTCTATCAACAGTGACTAGGTATACCTTTTTCTCCACATCTTCTCCAGCACTTGTAGTTTTCTATTTGTTTAAACAACTTTAATTACACACCATAAAATCCATTCTAAGTGTAGAATCAGTGGTTTCTGGTATAATCACATAGTTATGCATTCACCGCCACCATGTATATGAGAACATTTCCATTTCTTTCAAAAAGAAAAAAGAATAGGAAAAAAAAGTACCCTCCCTAATATCCTCCTCTTAAGGACAATTAGCCTTGGTATATTGCCTTGGTTACAATTAATGAATGAATATTACAATGTTACTGACAACTATAGACCCTAGTTTGCATTAATAGTATTTCTTCCATAAACCATCTGTGCTGGTTTGAAACTATTATGTTCCCCAGAAAAGCCATGCTCTGATAATCCAACATTGTGGGGGCAAACATTGTGGGTGGGATCTTTTGATTAGGTTGTTTCCATGGAGATGTGACCCCACCCATTCAAGGTGGGCATTAATCTACTTACTGGGATCCTTAAGAGAGGGACATTTTGGAGAAGACACAGACATTTGGAGGATGCAGAAGAAAAATGCCTGGAGACACCAGAAGCTGAGAGAGCTGTGTGAGGCCAGGAGAGGAGGAGAGCAGACATCACCATGTGCCTCCCCATCCTCAGAGGAACCCAGATGCAAGCTGCCTCTCATCCTAATGGTATCCTCTTGTTGGTGTCTTAATTTGGACATTTTCACACCCTTAGAATTGTAATTTGTAACTTCATAAATCCTCTTTTAAAAGTCAATACATTTCTTCTATATTGCATTCTGGCAGCTTTAGCATACTGAAACATCATCCCATTTTTAACACCTTGTAAAAGTGATATATATTTGTTCTCATTTCAGATAAAAATTTATATTTGTACAATTAACCACTGTCATTATCCATTTTAGGCTTTGCTAAGTTATATGGCCCTATTTGTATCCTCTGTCTTTTCTTCTGTTGGCATACATGCCCCCTAGCCTTCTTCTTTCAACCTTATTCATTCTCAGCTTTGTTCATTATACTTATAATACTGTGCTATCCATTTCTGAACCTGTACAATCAATCTTCTTTACTTTCTTTACTCCTTAAGCACCAAATGCCCAATCTCTACCCTCTTTCTATCTCCTGATAACCTGTATTCTCAAATTTAACTCTCAGAATTTTGCTCATTATAGTTATTTCATATTAGTGAGACCATGTACTATTTGTCCTTTTGCTTCTGGCTTATTTCACACAACATAATGTCCTCAAGATTCACCCATGTTGTTGCGTGCATCATGACTTTATTCCATCTTACAACTGCTAACATTCCATCATATATATATGGTATATATATATATATGTACCACAGTTTGTTTATCCATTCATCAGTTGATAGACATTTGGACTGTCCCATCTATTGGCAATCATGAATAATGCCATTATAAACATCAGTGTGCAGAGGTCTATTCATGTCCCTGCTTTCAGTTCTTCTGAGTATATACCTAGTAATGTGATTGCTGGATTATATGGCAATTCAATACTTACCTTCCTGAGGAACCACAAATTGCCTTCCAGAGTGGCTCCACTATTCTATATTCCCATCAACAGTGAATAATTGTTCCTCTTTCTCCATATCCTCTCCAGCACTCGTAGTGTTTTGGGTTTGTTTTTTTTTTTTGACAATGGCCATTCTGTCAGTATGAGATGGTATCTCTTTGTGGTTTTGATTTTCATTTCCCTAATAGCTAGTGAAGTTGAGCATCTTTTCATATACGTTTGAGTCATTTGTATTTCTGCTTTAGAAAATTGTCTATCCATGTCTTTTGCCTATTTTTAAATTGGGTTCTTTGACTTTTTGTGGTTGACTTGTAGAATCTCTTCATATAGTCTGGATGCTAAACGCTTATTGGAAATATGGTTTCCAAATATTGTCTCCTACTGCATAGGCTGCCTTTTTACTTTCCTAACAAAGTCCTTCAATGCATAAAAGTATTCAGTTTTGAGGAGACCCCATTTAGCTATTCCTTCTTTCATTGCTTGCACTTTGGGTGTAAGGTCTAGGAAACCACCTCCTACCACAAGATCTTTAAAATATTTCCTTACATTTTCTTCTAAGAGTTTTATGGTCTTGGTTCTAATGTTTAGGTCTTTGATCCATTTTGAGTTTATTTTTGTATAAAGTATGAGATAGGGGTCCCTTTTCAGTCTTTGGGTATGGCTATCCATTTCTCTAAGCATCACTTATTGAAGAGGCTTCTCTGGCTGAGTTGAGTGGGTTTGTGCTCATATATGGCCTCTCTCTCCAAGCTGACACAGCAAGTGAACCCACTGCCCTCCCCCCACTGATGTGAGACATGACTCCCAAGGGTGTAAATCTCCCTAGCAACGTGGGACAAAAATCCTGGGATGATCTGGGATCCAGCATCAAGGGATTGAGAAAACTGTTGTGAGCAAAAGGGGAAAGAGAAATGAAACAAAATGAAGAGTCAGTGGCTGAGAGATTTCAGACAGAGTCAAGAAGTTATCCTGGAGATTATCCTTATGCATTATGTAGATATCCCTTTTCAGTTTATGGTGTATTTGAGTGGCTAAAGGAAAGTACCTGAAACTTTAGAACTGTGTTCCAGTAGCCTTGTTTCTTGAAGAAGATTGTATGAAGGTGTAACATTTACAATGTGACTGTGTGATTGTGAAAACCTTTGTCTAGGTATGGACAGATGAGTAAAAAATATGGATTAAAAAATAAACAAATAATAGGGGGAACAAAGGTTAAAATTTATTGGGTAGATGGAAAAACTAGTGATCAATGAGAGGGAGGGGTAAGGGGTATGGTATGTATGAGATTTTTCTTTTTATTTCTTTTTTGGGAGTGATGCAAATGTTCTAAAAACTGATCGTGGTGATGGATACACAACTATGTGATGATATTGTGAGCCATTGATTGTACATCATGTATGAAATGCTTATATGTTAAGGATGTTTGTGTTTGTATGTTGTTTTATCAATAAAAATATTTTTTTAAGTCAATTGTCCATAGATGAGGGGTCTGTTTCTGAACTCTCAATTCAATTCCATTGATCAATAAATCTATCTTTATGTCAGTATCAAGCTGTTTTGACAACCGTAGATTTGTAATATTAGATAGTGTAAGACCTCCCATTCATTTTTCTTTCCCAAGATGATTTTAGCTATTTGGGGCACCCTACCCTTCCAAATAAATTTGATTATTGGTTTTTCTATTTCTGCAAAGTAAGTTGTTGGGATTTTTATTGGTATTGCATTGAATCTATAAATCGTTTTGAGTAGAATTCACATTTTCACTATATTTAGTTTTCCAGTCCATGAACATAGTACATCCTTCCATTTATTTAGGTCTTCATTGATTTCTTTTAGCAATTTCTTGTAGCTTCTGTGTATAGGTCTTTTATGTCTGTGGTTAAATTTATTCCTAAAAATTTGGAATAATTCTTTTGGTTGCAAATTGTAAATGGAATTTTTTTCTTGATTTCCTCCTGATTGTTCAGTACAAATGTAGAGAAACACTGCTGATTGTTGGTGTTGATCTTGAATCCTGCCACTTTGCTGAGCTCCATTACAGTTAACTTTGCTGTAGGTTTTTCAAGGTTTTCTACATATAGTTTCATATCAGCTGCAAACAGTGAATGTTTTACCTCTTCCTTTCCAATTTGGATGTCTTTTGTTTCTTTTTCTTGCTTAATTGCTCTTGCTAGAACTTCCAGCACAATGCTGACTAACAATGGTGACAGTAGGCATCCTTGTCTTTTTCTAGATCTTAGAGGGGAAGCTATCAGTCTTTCCCCATTGAGTATGATGTTAGCTCTGTGTTTCTCATATATTCCCTTTATCATGTTGAGGAAGTTCCCTTTTATTCCTATCCTTTTGAAGTGTATTCATCAAGAAAGGATGCTGAAATTTGTCACATGCCCTTTTTGCATCAATCAAGATGATTATGTGGCTTTTCCCCTTTGATTTGTTGATGTGATGTATTACATTAATTGATTTTCTTGTGTTGAACCACTCTTGCATACCTGGAATAAAATCCACTTGATCATGGTGTATAATTCTTTTAATGTGCTTCTGGATTCAATTTGTAGGTATTTTGTTGAGGATTTTTGCATCTGTTCATTAAAGATATTGGTCTGTAATTTTATTTTCTTGTAGTATCTTTGTCTTATTTTGATATTAGGGTGATTTTTGCTTCATAAAATAAATTAGTTAGCTTTCCCTTCTCTTAAATTTTTAGAAGAGTTTGAGCAGTATTGGTACTAATTGTTCCTTGAAAGCTTGGTAGAATTCATATGTGAAACCATCTGGTCCTGGACTTTTCTTTCTTGGGAATTTTTTTATGAGTGATTCAAACTCTTAACTTTTGATTGGTTTGTCAAGGTATTCTATTTCTTCTCAAGTCAGTGTTGGTTGTTCAAGTGTTTTTAGACAGTGTCCTTTAATCTAAGTTTGTCTAGTTTGTTAGCATACAGTTGCTCATAGTATCCTCTTATTATCTTTTTTATTTCTGTGGGGTCAGCAGTAATGTTCCCCCTTGCTGGAAAGTTTTTGATTACTGATTCAATTTATTTATTTGTTATTGGCTTCTTGAGATCTTCTGTTTCCTTGGAGTCAGTGTAGATAGTCTGTGTGTTTCGAAGGATATGTCCATCTCATCAAGATTATCATTCAGAGGTTCAGGAGGAGTGACTCAAGCACATGATTTAATGTGCCCTCTCAGAATGTAGAAATGTAGAGTCCGTGAGTAAGGAATGAAAAAAACTCTCTGGATATCCTCCAGCCTTTGGAGAGTGAAGAAGGAAATCCTTCTAGGTTGGCTAAAGACCCAGCTGGTGGATGACAGAGTGGTTGAGAGCCAAGTTACCCATGTCCTACGCCAGTTTGTTTCCAGGAAGCAGATATACAGGAATTCTGAACTTCCTGGTAGTCATATGGAAAAGTGGAATAACTAAATCCCAAAAGTATTTACAAACTTCAAAAAGATGGAAGAGAAGGCAGGTTTTGGATGATACAGAAACTTCCCTGAGATCAAAGGAAGTCAAACTGCCTTATGTAAGAGCTCTTTTTCTTTCATGGGTCATATATTCCTTAAATAATTTAATTTAAAAGAATATATGAGAGAACATAGACACGGGTTCCCAAATACAATTTTTTTGCATTTGCTTTCAGGGGATCTTCATGAACCTTGGATTAAGACTCCTGGATGAAAACCTGGTTTATAGAAAGTTCACAGTAGAGAATAAATGGCAAGAATGGTGAGAAGGGAACTGCTGAATATGGTACCTTGTTTCAAGCAATGAACCCACAGAAACATCCATGATATTTTCCTGCCTTAGGAGAATATACATGAAAACCAGGTATGGGGAGATTTGCCTGAGTGGATATTTGGTGAACAGTCAATGAAAGGTTAAAAATAATTACTTGACTGGAGAAAGCCAAGTATTTGAAATTATATCTCATTTAAGTATACCTTAGCTTGTTCTCAGTTGTAGTCTCCACTCCATCACCTACTATCATGAATAGTGATATTTTATCATTCAAGTCAATTCAAACAGTTTTCTAGACAATGGACTGGGAACTGTAGAGATAAAAATATTACTGAGGGTGGTGCAACAATGGCTCAGTGGCAGAATTCTCACCTGCCATGCCAGAGACCTGGGTTCAATTCCCAGTGCCTGCCCATGTTAAAAAAAAAAAAAATTACTAAAACATGGACCATAACATGTAAGCACTCATGTCTGCAAGGAGAACATAAAGGTGACTTCCAAAAACCTGACCCTAATGTTTTTGACCTACAACTTTAGTGTACTTCTTTTGCAGTATATTTTAATTACACATAATCATGGCCACTGCTTTTGTATTATCTTCTTTTAATACTCCTGCATCTTCAGATCACAAACTTTGAAATTCTCTTAGACCACAAACTCTACTTCTTCTGTCTTTCTTATACCTACTAATTTTTTTCCTTACCATCATTATAAACTCCAGAGCCCTTGAAAGCTTCTGTCCAAGTCTTCCAGTTTTATTTTGGTTTCAATTGCTTTCTTCATAGCCTAGATACCATGGATATGTGATGTGACCAAGGACCATTTGGTGGCAGCAGAGTCCCAACTAAACTATCCACCAGCTTGTATACCTGACTTAAAAGTGTGAATCAGCAAAGGAATTAACAAAGGATA
>PVIY010032305.1:0-29060 GCA_004026745.1 Myrmecophaga tridactyla
GGTAATGAGGTGGTGAGGGAAATCATTGGCTGTCTTCAAGTCTTTCTATATTTAAAGGAAAAATCTGGAACATTTCCATTTCTGCTCTCTGCCAATCCAAAGTCTGTCCGCTTTTCAAGGCCTTCCCCAACTCCTGCTTCCTTATATGTGATTTCCCTACTGATACCTGCCCATGAAGCTCTTTGATTTCCAAACAATATAGCATTTAACTAAAGACCAGGAGGCTACGTATAGTTAGATGCGTTTCTAGTATCGTCCCTCAAAGAGGTGCAAACTTAGGAACTGCCTTGTGTTGGCATATACCTGGACTGTTCCCCCAGTAGGTCACTCGTGGTTGACAGATTTCTTTTTGAGAACCTGAAGGAAGGCAAAATGCTCCTTGTCACACCGTCAATGGAGAACAATCTCACCTGACCCCAAAGGTCTTTCCTCAGATCTGATATATGGGACCAGATTCCCAGCCTTTCAGATTTTTCATTGCAGAAATGAAAATAAAAATATTTATTAGTACTAAGTTTTTGATTTTCCATTGCAGAAACAATAATAAAAAAACTTAGTGCTAAGTTTTTGACAAGGTGGAAGGGATATGTGCCTACTACTTTGAATCAGGAAATGTTTGATGACTTGTATGGAAATAGTCCCACTTACATTTTTTAGAGGAATAGTATTTATTCTCTTTTCATTGTGCAAGCATTTTCTTCAATCTTGACATAATTTTTGAAAGGCAGCAATATCTAACTCAGAATGTATTAGGAGTCTGAGGACTGGCTCTATTGTTAATATAAATTTATCTGCAACTCAGAGAAACAAAAGCAAATCAACACCTTCCTGTTCTAGTCTTAAGTCTAGGTATAGGATTTCTCTTGATTCCTTTTAAATCTTACAAGTATAATGGAAGTTATTATCATCTCTATATCTGCCAAGGCTTTTATGCCCCATGCTTACTGGAGATAAGAACCTATTTCACTTAAGCAGGCATGCATATAGATAATATTTAGAATGAATATGTGGATAAATATAATAAGAAAAGTAGTAAACTTTTATTGCTTAATAACTTTTTCCAGATGTTATGCTAAGTAATTCATTTCTCACAGTTTCTCCCAAAGGTAGGTACTATTATTATATAGCCTTCTTTATAAATGAGTAAACTGAGGCTTAGGGATACTAATAAATTGACTAAGGTGAGACAGCATCTAAGGGGAAAAGAATAGGCTTAAACTCAGGCTGGCAGACTCAGTAGCCTATACTTAACTCATTGAAGAAAACCATGAAAGTAGCTAGAGCTGACTGATGAGGATATGAAAAGTGGGCTGTAACAGATTAACAAATGGGGTAATATATTTAGCCTGGAAGTAAGGCTTTCATGTGAGATTAGGTATGGAAGAAATAAATTTGTACCCATGAGAATTTTATGATTCTATGGTGATCTTTCACCCATTCGACACATTTATAGCACATATACTATTGTCCAACACAGTTAATAAGAAGCAAAATATACATAGACCCAGCATCACAGAACTTTTAGTTCATTTTCATGAAGCCTTTTCTATGGTTTCAAGGCCATTTTCTCTATGACATCATAGAATCTTTGAGGTAGGAAGAGATTTAAAGACCATTGTCTCTTTAACCCCTCTCTCAACAACTGCCTAATAAGTAGGCTTAGTAAATCCACTGAATTCCAAGATAGAAAACATTCTGACTATTCAATAAAATCCAATATATTTTCATATTTTAGGCACTGTGCTATATGCTGGGATGGGAGAATGAAATTCCTGACCTGTAGAAAAAAGTTTCTTACATTTCCTAATGCTGTAGGTTTAACTTAGACTACATGTCCACACCATCAATTTCTTGTTTCTTACAATTCTCCAAAGATCACATTATATCCTATTTTCTTGCTCTGGTTTATACCCTTGACATTCTTATAATAGGACGCCATTATGCTTTTCTTCTCGTTCATAGTTCAAAGTTACTATCATAGTGTGTTGGTTAATGCTAACTGTCAACTAGGCTAGGTGATGGTGTCAGATGATTTAGAAAGATAGGCCTGTAAATTTCTAAGGAGATATCTTATAGATGTGATTAGCATCTCTAGTCTGGTGACTTTAAGTAAAGGAGATTATACTTGATAATGTGGGTAAACTTCTTGCTAGCAGTGAGAGATTTTAAGAGAAAAGAACCAGGGATTCCAGAGAGAAGAAATTCTGCCTTCTCCCTGAATGTATAGTCTTCTGGCCTCGCCTGTGGATTCTGGACTCAACAGTGACCTATCAGTGTAATGTCCAGCCTACTGGTGTGCCCTGCAAATTTCACACTTTCTAGCCTTCCCAGTCACTTGAACTGATTCGATAAAATTATTGTCTCTGTTTCTCTGTTGAACACTGATTAAACTGTTTGACCTCAAGTTTTAGTTCTATAAGAAGCAACAGTTAAAATATGAAGTTGAGTAAAAGATAGTTTTCGTTTGTTATATTTTGTAGTCAAAATTATTAAATTGGTAGGGGTGTGGGGAAATGAAGTGAAGGCTCTCAAGAAAGCATTCATTATCAGCCGAGTTACCACTATAGGTAGGTGGAGAAAGTAGAGCTGAATAAGGACAGGGAAGAAATAGTCTGAAGCCTATTTCCAGTTTGAAGATTCTATATCATAGAGGCCAATCGTGCCATGGAGCTTTGAGCCCCAGAAAGACATGTTCTTAAACTTAACCATTCCTGGGGTTATGAAATCTTGTAAATAAAACTTCTGATCAGGTTACTTCAGCTGTGGTACAGTCCAGCTGAATTAGATGGGTTTTAATCTTATTAACAAAGGCCTCCTAGGGAAAGTCATAGAGAGAGAAAAAGCCAGAAATAGCAGTCAAAACCTAAACATCAATGGAACCAAGAAGCCAGGAGGGCCTGCCATGTGCATTGCCATATGTCAGAAAAGCCAAGGACCAGGGAGAGAAACCAATATTTCCCGAGAGAAGAAGGAATTATTCTTCTTGAGCCCCAGTATGTCACAATCTTCTGGAAGAAAAAGTCACCTTGATTCTGCCTTGAGTTTGGACTTCTCCTAGTCTCAAAACTGTGAGTCAGTAAATTCCCATGGTTTAAGTCAACTCATTGCATGGTATTTGCTTCATCATCCAGGAAACTAAAACAAAGAATAGCTTTGAAACTTCAGAAAAGACTTCATGAAAATGAACTGAAAGTTCTGTGAGGGCAGAGACTTTTTATATTTCATTTATCATTGACCAAATGCTGGGCATCTCTGGGAGTTATCTGTGACAACACACACCTCTGAGTTATCACTCCAGGGAGTGAGGGATGAAGGAAGGGGATTTACAAATTAACACGTGTCATTCATTAGTTTAGTGCTGCTCCAAAGAGTGTTAAACACTCAGCACTTCAGGCCTGATGTAATAATAGTAAAGTAAAAAAATAAAATAGTAATAAAGTAAAAAGTAGTAAAGTAGTCTCTAGAAGCCTAAAAGAAAGTCAGACAAGAAAGACATGCAGGTGTTGCAGATCAAAGACCAGTCCAAATCACTAGAGTTTTAAGGGCATAAATATTCAGGTGAGGTACAGGCAGCATCTGCTGCAATACCTAGGATGAGGACTGCCATCTAAGCTTTATTCTCATTAATTCTCCCTCTGGAGACTAGAGACTGGTCATATGCCCTTACTGGTACCAGGATTGTGACCATAGATTATCATGCCTTTGGTATCTCACTTGCTACCTAGGGGATTCTTTAATTCTATTTAATTTCTACTTCTAGTACCTTTTCCACTGGTGTGGGTATATGGCTCCTGTACCAATCAAGGTTCAACAAGAGAAACAAAATTAGTAAGAGATATATATTAAGATATCTAATGCAACTATTTGGACTATGAAATTGTAGGGACAGGCCAGGCAAGTTCAAAATCTGTAAGCCAGGCATTCAGGAATGGAAGGCTTTTGGCATTAGTTAAAACTGCAGCTCACAGGCCAAATTCCTTCTTCTCTTGGGAAATATTGGTTTCTCTCTTAATGTCTTTCAACTGATTGAATCAGAACCACCAAATGTCCCTAGGATAATACCCCTATTTAAAGTCAGCTAATTATGAACTTCAATCACATCTACAAATATCACAGCAGAACCTAGGATAATGTTTGATTGAATAACTGGGGACTCATGCCTAGCCAGGTTGATGCATAAACTGATCATCACACCCTCCTTTTATGTGGTGTTCTTCAAGCCTATTCCCCTCTAAAATGTGAATATGTACAATTTTTTTTCTAAAAAGGGTGGTTTACCAGTCTTTAGAAAAATAATTCCCCTGATTGAAAGCATATTTCCAGGAAAGAAATGATGGTGGGGTAGAAGGATGTCATTGTGGGGAAAAACAAAAAAACAAAAAACCTGGGCACTGCAGTCAGATCTGAAATTTGACTGTCACATACTGTCAGTGTGATTCTGGGCATCATTAGATCTCAGCTTCCGCATCTATAAAAATAAATGTTACTAGCTATTATGAGTAACATATAACATGTCTGGAGAACTTCAATGACCAAGAATATTAGTATGCCTGAGACAAATTTAGTTTACGCCTATTTTCACAGGATACTTAATAGAACCCATTTTCACTCTGAGAACTGACCCAGTTTTGAGAAATAAATAATCCTTATAAACTTCACTAAAAACTTTGGTAATTTTAATGACAGCCCATTTCTTTTGCACAGCTATAATTACACAGTTTATTCTATTTAACTCCAGAGGACAGAACTGAAGACTAACGCTGGAAAGCTACACAGGGCTATGTTTAAGGTAGTTAAGGAAGACATTTTCTAATTTTTGCAATGTCCTCATTAGCCTATCAAATATGTGCAACTCCTTGAATTTTATCTTTGCCAAACAAAATATCCTCAGTGTAACTTCAGTCTTTTTCCATCCGATGTGGCTTGCAGTGCCTAAATCAGCCTTGTAATTCTCTTTGGAACAGTCCCAAGCTTATCGATATTACTCTTAAAATGTGGAACCCCTTTTTCTCAAGTCCAGTTGTTTTCTAAAGAATGCATGCAATGAGACTGTTGGTGCCCTTTATCAGGGGTCTACTCATGTGTTAATAGATTACACCAACGTGTTTTGCAGTCTTGTTTATATTGACTATATTGAGCTCACAGTCAGCTAAATCTCTGAGTCTTTTTTCAGCAGAAATGCTAAGCCAGTCACTGCTGTTCTGTACTTGTTTAGCATTGACAAATTTCAGTCTCAATCAGATTCTTCCTCTCAGTAAGGGAGTAATTAGATGTAGTAGCCACTTACTAAGGCTTACTTCTATTCATTAAAGTCATCAATTGAAATATCAAATAGTACAGAATCAAATGCTTCTCTCCAGTATCAAATTGGTTTACTAATCAACATGTTTTTGAAACTGTTTTTCAATCATATTGACTAATATTATAATCAGTATTTTGACAACTGATAAAACAATAATATCGTAATTCAGACGTATGGTCAAAATAAAGATGGTTTTTATCTATTATAAAACTATGATAGTTTTTATCTAATCCGCCATCAAATATGGATAAGGAAATATATGTCTTTGAAATCAAATAGATTTGGACCCTAATCTTAATTTATCCAATTAAGAAATGTCTGATTTTGGGTAAGTCATTTCATTTAAAGCTCAGTTATCTCTTCTGTAAAATGTGAAATAATAATATTTAATTCACAGGGTGATCTAAGCATGAATTAGATAGCAAGTAGAAAGTATTAAGCACAATGCTTGGTGTATAATCAGCAACAATTAGTTGGTAATCATTATTATTGTTATTGGTGCTAATGCTGTTGTCAGTATAATTATTATTATTGGAACTGAAGGGGACCTTAGACTCCAGCTCTTTTGAATTTTTTTTAATGGATTAAGAAACTGAAATCTAGAGAAGTGAAGACATTTACTAAGGGCTATTAGTATTATTGTTAGTACTTATCAAGAGAAAATGAAAATTATATTTACTTGCTCTCCATCTGTTTAATCCTCCATAATCATAAATCCGAATGCCATCTTCTGGATTCTTTCGAGCTTTTCCCTTTAAAGATCGCCACTAACTTGCCATTGAGAGATCCAAGCTGTTCTCTGACATATTACAGTTTATATGCTGCAGTTTTCATTGCTGGGTTCCCCTCTACTGTTTGAAACTTTCTTCGACTTCCATGTCAGTCAGTAGTCTCTCTTTTTTCACCATTCATCCCTGCCTATTGCAATTTCCTTCAATACTTTTTGTTCCTGTACTAAATACAGGGTCACATTTGATTTTCTTCTGTAATTGGCCATCACTCCGATTTTCCTCCATAGCCACAAAGCAACAACCTTTGTGTTAATGTCTTCATAATTCATTTTTTAACCCCAATTTCTTGTGACTGATAGAGATTTTGTTTGTTGAGAATGCATGTGTTTTTCTGACATTTTCTGGGCAACTTTCAGTTAAGCAGGACCATGTGACTACTTACTAGCCATTGAGCTGTAAGTTGAAGGGACACGTTTTACCTCGTGGACAAAAACATAACTGAGAACATAGAGTTGTCCATGTCTTCTCTTTCCTGACACAGGATCATTAATGGCTTTGTGTTTTAGGTTGTGAAGCTACATATTCATCAGCCCAAGTCCTTGAGCCACTGTCTATAGATGATTCTTCCACTAACCTAAGTTGGATATGTTGAATATTCAATGTGAATGAAATATAAATATTAATTGTGTTGTCATGAATATCTGGGATTTTTTCTCAGCATAACCTGGTCTTTCCTAATTAAAATACCCATCATTTCAGTTCAAAAACCTTCATTTCTCAAAGTATGTGATAGGTTTCTATGTCGATAGTCATCAAAAGTGACCATGTCTAAAAATGATCAACTCAAATATATGTTTTATATCTGTACATTTCCAATAATTTAATATGCTTCTTCATTTTTTTCTGTAAAATATCTCAGGGATGTCCTTTGTCTATCATCATAGCTCAGACAGCCATCAATCCAACATTCCTTATTGCCTCAGTCCCCTCTGTTCAGTCTTTCTCATTCCAAACCACTCTCCTGATTAATATATTTCCTTTCTTCAAATATAGTTGATCACTACTCATAGTCTGCATTGAAAGTCCTCTCATTCTATCCTTACCTCCCTTTTAAGTTTTATTTTATATGACACTATTTACAAACACTGTCATTCAATCATATCCAATATTTACAAAACTTCAATGCATTTGTGTATGTTTTATTTCATCAAAATTAAAAAAATACTTTTTATTTGCTGGGTTGCAAAATCTTCCTTATCCTTGAATTGCAATGCAAATTCTGGATGATGATTCATGGAACTCAAATATGAAATAAATAAATCTGACTAAGGAGATTGGAGAAGCTTCACAAAAAAGATGTTTATTACAACTCATTCTGCAAACTATATGATTTGTATTATAATATCATAGTTAACCATGTATATTTTACACATATTCTATTTATTTATCTAACTAATCTATCTCTTGTAACAAATAGATTATGAAGTCACTGAGGGAATAATCTTGTCATTTTCATCTATATATCTCATTCAACTGTATCATACCTAGAAGAACACCTTAGAACAGATGCTCTACAGTCATCATTTGATCTGTAGACTGAGCCTCTTTGTTATCATATCCATGTCTCACATAACTATGCCAAGTATTCCCCACAGCTCTCCCCCAGCCACAGACTCCAGAAAACAGATCCCCGAGACTGAACTCTAATGCCACTGTGTCAAAATCTCAATTGAATAAAATTGGGAGTACACGAAGGCAAGATTCCTATCTAAATTCTAAGACGCAGTTTGTACCTACCCCAACAAACCAGTTTAAAATTCCTAAGTTTTCTATGGGTAAATCCCCAGACAACACAACATCTGAATTCTCTGGGGCACAGAGGCCACAGTCATGCTGCTCTGTTGGAAGGGTTGTTCATTGCACTCCTGCTAGACATTCATCAGACCCAGTTCCCCAAAACCTCAGTAGCGCAAGGACCCCTATAAGTACAGCGTGCGTGTCAGCCTTACCCACACCTGCCAGTCGGCGACTCTCTGGCCTTCCGCTGATGACACCAAAAACCATGCCAAGGGCTTTTTGGCCTCTCCCTTGGGTATACCTGCTCGGTGTCTTTCTTCTGAGCTCCAGAGAAAATCTGCAATGAGAACCAAACCAACAAAGGAGAGCAACAGAAAGGTAGCTTCTAGGCAGTCAGACTTGCCATCTACAGCAAGTTTTTTCCCCTCCATTGGTTGTGCCTCAGGCACTTAATTTTTCTCCAGAGAACAGCGATTTTATATTTAAGAATGTCACCATAGAAGCAACTCTGAATGGGGCAAAGGCAATTGAAGAAACATCCCCTAAGGAGGATCTTCTTATAGACATCAACCTGGATCCACTTACTATTGCTCCAGAAGCTGGAGGTGGTCCCCTCATTGACATCCCACTCATTGACTTCTGCACGACTCCAGAAGCAAATGGAGAACAGCTTCCATTGAAAATGCCTTTGACTTGGGAATCTGAAAGCAAACCTCTGATTGACCTTACAATAAACACTCCAGACATGAATAAAAATGTTGCATCAAAACCTTTCCAAGTAGTGGGACAGCTAATAGACCTAGGCTCTCCTCTGATCCAGCTGAGTCCTGAAGCTGACAAAGAGAATGTAGATTCACCACTCCTCAAGTTCTGAGTAAAGTCAAAACTTTTGTACTTTACTCTTTTTTTGAAAAGGACAGTCAGTTCAAAAGTGGTTCTCAACCCTTAGAAATTCATTTTTAAAGACACTATATTAAAAACAGACCAAGTCAGCTCACTGTGCTTGGAGGGTCTGGGCTGAGGGATTTGGTGTGGGCTGGTCTGCAGTGTTTATCTGCCTGAGGTCATACTAAGCAGCCACCTCCTCTTTGCTGTTTACATTGAAATATAAAGTAAGAATTTTGTCTTTGTTCTTTAGTATGTAAAATGGCAAGTGGCAACTTTTTAAACTAAGTTTGTTTGAAAAATTAAATATTCCAGGTTTTAAATTTCAAAATAAATTTAAATGCATTGTTTATCACAAAAAAAAGGATTCATTCAAGAATCCTTGAGATATTGATGATAAGATTATTGGATTATAAAGCTCAAAATTAATCCATGACTGTATTAAAATTTGTTATATGTGGGTATCTGTGGTGTTTGATGATGCTTTGAAATATTGACAGTGTATTAATAAATCTTATCTACAAATTATTTTAGCATCTAATTGGCCCTTGAAACTTGAACTCATTAAGAGTACCTGTTGTTCGCTTACAAGCAACTCTCTAATCCAGGGATTAGTTTCCTCTTAAGTATTTACTTTTCTCATTATGAGGACCATTCTCTTTGAAGGAAAAGAGGGTCAAAAAACCAGATGAGTAGCGTTGCCTTCTCTTTCCACTGTTTTTATTGTTTACATGGCTAAAAGCAACAATTCTAGTCATCCCTGTATTTCTCCTTTTTTTTTCTTTTTATATTACTTAAGCAGCTTTGAAATTTATCTGTAAAGGGTGTATACTTTTAACCCAGCAATTCACATCTTCAAGACATATCACAATACAATTTTAACTCCTTAAAAACAGGTAACCCACATTCCTTTATACTCCTTCCTTCATTTATAATTTTCCTCCAAAGTACATGTTGCTACTGCCTAATACCATATTTATTATTAAACTATGTAAATCAATTCTATGGCAACACCTGGCTTTCCTGTATTCAATTTGGTGATTATTATCCAAACTTGACATAATTTGTAATTTCTTTTTATACATTCTAAGCAAGAGTTGGTTAGAATTTACATGAAACAATTCATGGGAAAGGGCCTTAGAAGAAATACTTACAGTCAGAATTTAGAAATGTTTTGATTATAAATAACTCAAAGATGAAAAGATATAACCAAAATTAACATTCTTATATACATTTTTTCAGGCCTTTTTGTTATTTTATGTGAGTATATGTGCATGTATTTGTTTATTTATGTAAATATGCATACTTTTTATCATTAGTGGGACCATAAGATATATATGTATGTGTATACTGCTTTGCTTAGTAATTTTATTTTTATAATATATTCTTGTGTGTTTTGGTTTGTTAATGCTGCCAGAATGCAATGTATCAAAAGAAATGTGTGGTCTTTAATAAAAGGGATTCATTAAGATACAAATTTACAGTTCAAAGGCCATAAGAACATCCAAACTAAAGCATCCAGATTATGATACCTTGACTCAAGAAAGGCCAATGGCATCTGAAACACCTCTGTCATCTGGGAAAGTTTGTGCCTGACATCTGCTGGTCTTTTGGCTTCTGCTTTCAAACTGCTTTCCCAGAGATATTTTCTTTCTGCATCTCCAAACATCTCTGTCTGTGTCAGTTCTAAGATTTTCCAAAATAGTTCCCTCTTAAAGGACTCTAGCAAAGTAATTAAAACTCAACTTCAATGAGTAGAGATACATCTCTATGGAAACCACTTTAATGAAAAAATCCCACCCTCAGTTGGGTGATTCACATCTCCATTGAAACAACCTATCAAAAGTTTCCACTCTAAATAATAGATCTGCCTCTACAAGATTGGATTTGGAAAAAAAGAACATGGCTTTTCTGAGGTACACAACAGTCTCAAACCAGCACACTGCATTTTTTCAAATTCTCCCACGTCTAGGGCCAAGTATCAAGAGGACAGAAAAGGAAATAAAGCAATAATGATTTGCCTGGCTCTTTTGGAATCAAAGCTCCACCGATCAGGGAGAAAGTATCTTGTCCTTAAGAGTTTTGGTGCCTGTGAGCTCCTGTTGGGTCCTCTCCTATAACTTCCATGGGATTGTTTGGGGGATGGGGCATTCAAGAATGTAAAGAAACAAATCAAAACACAACAACACAAAAATGGATGATTCTGCTTTCTAAACTTTAGGAGTTCCTACTCCTAGAGCTAGAAACAGAGGGCTTCTCTTGATGCTGTGTCTGGTATACCATGGTGCCCACTTCTGGGTTTAAGGTTGTATTGCATACAGGGTACAAGACATGGTAGAAAAAAATAGTAAATTTACCACCATATTAATGGTATCTGAATTTTGGTCTTCTTTACACATCACCTGTTACAATTTTCTTTTCAGAATCCTTAATTACGTGTTCCATGCATTCTATATAGATTATATGGTTGTGTTCAATCAGTAGGAAAAGATGGCATGGAACATGCTTATGCCATTTTACTAGGATCCTGAACTTCCCATCCTGTATTTTAAATTGCTGAATATTTCAAAGTGTGGATTTGTTATATTTGTATAATTAAATATGGTAAATTGATGAAAACAAATTATTTCCAATATTTTGCTATTTGAGCATTACTGTAGGGAAGCGGAACACATCTTTATGCAATTATATGCTTATTTGAATGTCATTTGGATAAATTTCTAGAATAGTCTTTCTAACTAAGTATTTGCCAGTTTAATTGTAGGAATACTTTTACCAAATCTGTCTATTCTCTACCCTTGCCAACAATAAGTACCATTAATAATTTTAATATTTTTTATCTTTATAAGAGAAAAAGTAGCATTTTTACATCCTTTTTGTTCATATTTAAGCTCTTTCATGTTATAAGATGTTCTCATTAATTTGTGGAAACTGACTTCACACTCTTTGCTCATTACCATAAGCATATTGCTGTTTTCTTACTGATGTATGATAATGAGTTATTAATAATAACTGAAGACTATTCAATCTCTGCTTGCCACGTGTTGTAAAAGTTTTTCCCAAAGATGTAGCTGTTTGTTTCATAAAAATATGATTTAAAGGTTCTACGACAGTCATAATTGACCTATTTTGTTGTAATGTTGCCGTAAAAGTTTATAAAAGCTTAAAATATGCGTCTATATAAATATATTTCTGGAAAGGCAGTTTAATTTTAACGAATTTTTGTTAGTTACTAATATGATAATTTACTGTTCATTCTTTTAACCACATGAAGCTAATTGTTCTGACAGCTTCAAATATTGAAGTGTCTTTTCCATTTTTGATTAAACTCTCTTTTACCAAATTGCATCATTATTTATAAACCCCCTGAGTTTGAATTTGCTATTTTACACATAACTTTGCTTCTGTCTTCTATTCAATATCTGCTTATGACTCCTGTTTCCAGAAAGTACTTGTAGCTCTCACAGTGTGGTGGAAGCAAAGCAGCGTATATTCCAAAGGTAGAGAACAGATTGGCATTGGGAAGAAAGTAGGGTGGACCCTAGTTCTTTACTCTTTTATTCTGAAATCTTCTACTCATTAAATTTATTGAGTTGATAGATGGATTGAATAAAATACTAGATGAAATATAATGGTGTATTAATTTATAATGTGAATAAAGTATAACATGAGTTGTCAGGAGAACAAAATTATAGTGAAGTAAAGTAATCAGAGTCTGAGAAGGTAGGAAGAAAGTCAGGTATATATTGAAGATTCCCACGAAGTATAAGGAATATTGGCTCCAGTTGATCTATGAGGGAATGACAGGTAATAGTAATTGCCATACCCACTCTACATAACTGGTAAGCCAAGATTTAAACCAGGTCATCTGATACATTTGGAGTTGTTTCTGCTATAATGTACTATCTGTTATTATTTTAATTCTGCTACTTCTACAGAATTCATGGTGAGATTTGTGTTTTTTGCATGTGACTATGTGCACATTTATATGTACGTGAATAAGGGGTCAGTTTGGGAACATAGTTGTGACAAACAGCTAAAATTTCCATATGGTAGTTAAACAATTAGTAGAATCAAGAGAGTTTCAAACTTAACAAAACCTTTAGAATTCAATTCCTTTTTATTCTCCTGATATTCCTCAAAGTGATCCAAAAAAAAGTCTAGAAATCTGGATTCCATTTTATTTTTAGCTCTGGGGTACCTTTTAGGCTAACAGCTAAATACCATCCCCTCACATCCTGGAGATATCATTTAAGGTCTATAATTAATATTAAATGTTTTAATGCTTGAGAGAATGTAGCAGTCATACAATTATTTTGGGCTAAACACAAAATTAGGACTTTCATTTTTATATCACATTCTTAAAAAAAATCCATCCATCAGCTTACTTCTCTGGCATCCAGAGCCTGGTAATCAGTGCTACATTTCCACATCCCTCAGACGCTGGAAGATTGGCTCCTCCTTTTTTGGCTATAAGGACTTTTATTTGTGTTCCACCTCACAGCACTTGTATGGCGGCAACTAATTACTTTCTTCCAGTATTGCTATAAAGTTTGCTATGGTTCACCTAATTGCACAATTAGGCACACTCAACTTGGCAGTTTACTTCTTGACATACACTTTTCCCAAACTACTGTAGTAAATCTTTGAGGAAAATGCCAGTTTAGCTAAAGGTCTGGAAACTCCACTGTCAAATGCCAAGGTTCTTATGCCAGGACATTCAGCCAAACCAGTGCTAAACTTGGCTTTGCACACTGGTCTGGGGAGAGGATCGTGAAAGGCACCCAATTTATTTATAGGCTGGACTGGTTTTGCTATTGAAAAATACACATGAAATGGTCTTTCAATTGATAAAAATTAAAAACCAAAACTATTTTTCCTTTAGAACTTCCCACGTCAAAGGAAATTTTCATATCACGTTGTTGACTGTCAGTCATAACTAAAAAGGAAATGCAACAAAAGAATAAGGAATTAGTAAATATCACTAGGAATAAATTTCATCTGGAACTTCTCATTACACAATTATTGTTCTTGAGTCAAAGATACACAGCACACTCCTCATTTTCTGGCATTGAGGATCACACAGCCTCTGGCTCTAACCAAAACCAGGCTTTGACAAAAATAACAGTGGCACTATCTTTAACGCTGGAATAAAAAAAAAAAGTTTTTCATTGAAAATATTCCATATTGAGCCATGTCAATTATTACCATGTTCATTTTACCCTTGAGAGAAATGTAACCAAATTAACCTAAGTAATGTCTTGGAAATTACTCATATCTGAGTACTGCTTAGTTCCAAATATTCTTTGCAGTATCCAATAATCTCTTCCATTCATTGTTGTATTGAGGCTAACATCGAAGAAGTCAAATTTTAATTTTGCACACTGAATTCAAAGACCATATTGAAAACAAATGTGACCATTTACTAGCATAACAATCTGGTGTTATTTTTTCCATATGCGTTTTCCCCTATTCTTCTATCCCTAAAGTCTGAAGTTTTCCCTGTCTGACTTTATTAAGCATATAAAAAGACTGCCTAGGTTTTGTGAAATGAAAATTTAGAAAGTAACACAGGTGGCTGAGGAAATGCTAAGAATGTAACGATTTTGGGCTGGCCCAAGAATTGAGAGGTGACATTGACTTCAGTGACATGAAAGCCTCTATGCAATATTGTTATTTTTCTTTCAGAAAATATAATGAAACGTATGCTGCATGTAAGAATTTCTTTCTCTCTATTCTTTTTAAATAGCAACAAGGGTTGCAATATGCAAAATTATTTAGAGGGCATTTGCTATTGATACCTATTCTCTAGAATTGAAAATTTTCTTCTAGAGGATCTGTAAGCCACATGATGCCAAGTTCTACAGAAGTGTCCCTATCTTCACATCACTGTTTATCTGAAGTGAGTCAAAGATACAGAGCATGTTTGTTCTAGTTTTCACTAATATGTTTGCTAATGAATAATAATGTTCTTTCCTCAAGGAATGTGTGCATGATGCTAAGTTACACTCAAAGTCTGAAAATTGTCCAAAGGTTAAGGGAGTGAAACATGAAATAATCCATCTACAGCAGGATTCACTAGTCTGTGGTTACAAAATAATATCATTTTACTTTTTCTGAATGAACACATTTTGTTATTAGGGAACCACTTGGGGGAACGCTAGAAATTAGAATTCTTCAGAATGTCCTGCACTTGTTTTTAGGATGTACCTCACTTGCTCCCACAAGCCAGTTCATCAACTGAAATCCTACCTTGGCAACTGGTCTATTTTTCTTCATTTCACTTGGTTCTTTAACTGCTCTAGAATATCAACATCAAGGGGACTGATCCAGGTGTTTCCAAAAATCCAGTCCCGAGTCTTTCAACATGTTTTTGAATTCCATGCAAAGCTGGAGAAAAGTGACTCCTCTCCAACTCTGTGCTATATTTTGATACCTATGACTTAAAACAAGTGCCCCTCATATGCACATACACATGTAGAGTTTCTTTTTTAAATCTCTCAAGCAGATCTATAAACAGCTGGCTTCTGATTCCTAAGATGAGATATCTTTTGAAAAGCATTTTTCACATAAATATAATGTTGAAATATAAAGGTTTAAAAACTTTTTAAAAATACCATTTATTACATTAAAACCACCCCAAACAGCATTATATGTTGCTCATAGAAATTAGCTTATTTTGCTTATATAAAAATACACCACAAAAAGTAAACTTACCTCTTACGAGACTTGGTTTCACCAAAAAGTGTTGAAGGTAAAAGAAGCTGATGACAGACAAAGAGCATATTTCCTTTACCTTTAATGTTTTCATTCTTAAAACAACACCAGTAGAGTTGATGCCATCAACATAGCAATATAAACAGCTACTGGTAATTTCTCCTTAAAGATACAGAAGAAAAAAAAAGTACTTTTCCCACTTCTACAGAATTCTGGAGAAAGGTATCGATTGTAGAAGGATTCTATAAGAGCTGAATCAAAGAAGTGTAGATTCCAGGCTGTGGGAGCCTGGGAAGCACCAGACACATTGTGCCCACAGGCAGGGTCTCACTCAGTGTGTACTGTGCCAATTCCCTACCCCATGAGTTAGCAGCTATAAGCACACATGGAGAACAGAGACCTTGACAGTATTGTAGCCTGGTTGAGGCCTAGCCAGCATGCTGCTGCTGTTGGGGAAAGATGAATTCCATGCAAAGCTGTAGGTAAGAGGTGGCCCAATGGCACCAGCTGCTGAGAAGATAGGACAAGTGCACTCTGACAGACTGCTTTTCCAACCCTCAAAGCTAACTAAAACAAATATAAAATCTTAGGTGAGAAAGGGAAATCAACTTTCAAAATTATCTTATTTGTATAACAAAATGCCTAGAAGTCAGCAGAAAATCACAAAGCACATAGGATGCAAGAAGAGATGGTCAAGCCAAATGACAAAATAAAAAAACTGGAAGAGATAGAGAATTTGTAATGACGGATCAAAGAAGTATATATAAATCTCCCAAATAACTTCAATGAGTTGCTAAGGACATAAAATATATCAAGAAGACATTTGAAGAGTGTTTTTGTTTGCTAAAGCTGCCAGAATGTAACACACTAGAGACAGATTGGCTCTTAATAAGGGGATTTATTTAGTTACAAATTTATTGTTCTTCAGAGGAAAGACAGCTGGCTTTCCTCTGGCTTTTTCTGTCACATGGAAAGGCACATGGTGGATATCTGTTGGGCTTCCCTCCTGGCTTCTGAATTCAAATAGCTTTTCCCAGAGTGATATCTTTCTGTATCTCCAAATGTCTGGGTCTGAGGTCCAAGTGCTGAGATGAGGTATGCTGAGTTGCTGAACTGTCTTCTGACCTCTCTCTTTTAAGCCTCCAGTTAAAAAATTAAATGCCATTCATTGTAGATGGCACTCCTCTTAGCCAACTGCAGGTGTAATCAGCCATAGATGAATTGCACATACTGATGATTTAAGTCCACAGTAACAGAAAAACAGGGCATGATCACCGGGTCAAGTTGACACCTGACCCTAACTATCACATGTCCACCCCTTGTCAACTTGGAAACTATTCACACCACCTTAAACCATACTTAATCTCTAAATAGAAAACAACAGACATTTTTTTCACCTAACATTGATCATCTGTTCTGCATACAATATACTAAACTTTTCTATATACAAAATACTATTCATTTCATCAAATATCACAAAAGTCTTAAATCATTTCAATAACAATACATATACAATACATATACAATACAACTCAAGAAATAGCACAAAATCTCATCAAAAGTCATTTACAGGCATGATCTGTCATAAAGCAAAATTCTTCTCTGGTTGTGGACCTGTGAACTTAAAGCATGTTATCTGCTCCCAATATACAAAAAGGAACAGTCATAGGATAAATGATCCATTGCCATAGGGGGAAATTAGAAGGAAAACAGGGATCACTGGTTCTAAACAATTATGAAAACCTGTATGGCAAACTCCATTGGATTTCAAAATCTGAGAGTCATTCATCCTCAGGGCTTTAGAAAGCAGCAGTCCCACTCTTTCCCAGGGCTTACCCAGTAGCTTTGTTCTCTCCAAATATGGGGTGGTTGCAATCTTGGGGGACATTGGGGAGACCAACTTTTTCTAGCTTCACCCTCTCCAAGCTTCAGAGCAAGATCAAGGATCTCTATCATCTCTGAGGTACATGCTCAACCCCTCCAGAACAGTGGAGTGGCAGCCAGGCACCCCCCCAATCCCTGGTATATGTGCTCTACCCTCTCCAAAACCTGGGATGGCACAACTCTTCCTGAGCAGTGAAGCAGAAGGCCGACTCTATGCTTCATTCTCTCCCTATATAGGGGTGGCCTGAGGATTCTTGGCTTCAGACCTTAGTTTCCATGGTGCTGCCTCCAAAGTTATTTTTTTTCAATTTGTCCCTTTTCTGTCCATTTTAGTCCAGACTGGCAATGGTTTCATTATATAGCTCTCACAACACTCTTATAAGTTTTCTGTGCAATATGCTGGGATCATGTCCATCAGGCAAAAAGACTTTCAACAAATCCTTTCTGGATAACTCCATCTCAAATCCCCACTTGTAATAGCTGGCTGCTTCCATGTTTTATTAAATACTCATGTGGGCCACTATTTTCTGGGGTCTCCTTCCCTGGGAGACCAGAATTCTCTAGACCATCAACTCCTGGCTTTTTGTATCCAAGAGTTCAGTCTGCAATTTCTCTCTTTCCTTTTGCATTTCACTATAAGCTTTAAGGAGCAGCCAGACTGCCACTTCCACACTTGTTTGGAAATTTCTTCTACTAAATATCCAAGTGTGTTACCCTCAGATTCTGCTTTCCATCTACAAAGAATGCCTTCCTTTCACTTTTCAATGACATGTTCATCATTTCTGTCAAAAGCCTTATCAAAAGTATCCTTAGAGTCCACATTTCTACCAAAAGTCTCTTCAAAGCAATGGAGCCTTCTCTATCAAAATCCTCACAACTCTTCCAAATCTTCCCCTTATCAATTAAAAGAACTATTCCAACATGTTTAGCATTTACAAACTGCTTCAAGACTGCACTCCTCTGGTACTGAAATCTGCTTTAGTTTGCTAAAGCTGTCAGAATGCAACACACCAGAGATGGACTGGCTTTTAATAAGGTGGTTTATTTAGTTACAAATTTATAGTTTTTCAGAGGAAAGGGAATTGACTCTCCTCTAGCTTTCTCTATAACATGTGAAGACACATGGTGGACATCTGTTGGGCTTTCCTCCAAGCTTCTGGGTTCAAACAGCTTTCCCTGGGGTGATTCCTTTCTATATCTCCAAATATCTGGGCCTGAGCTCTAAGTGCTGAAATGAAGTACACTGAAATGTTGAACTCTCTTCTGGCCTCTCTCCTTTAAGCCTCCAGCTAATTAAATTAAATATCATTCATTGTGGAAGGCATTCCACTTAACCAACTACAGATGCAATCAGCCATAAGTGAATTTCACATGCTGATGATTTAAGTCCACAGTAACAGAAAGGTGGGGCATGAGCAGCTGGTCAAGTTAACATCTGAATCTAATGATCACAAAGCCTATCAATAAGAATCTGAATGAGTAAATAGAGAACTAACAGATCTTATGGAAATAAAGGATACTGTAGATCAAATTAAAGTATACTAGAAACACACTACAGCAGGTTTAAAGACGTAAAGAAAGAATTAAGTGAACTAGATGACAGGGTAATTGAATGCACAAAAGAACAAATGGTGACAAAGATGGAAAAATTTGAATTGGGTTTCAGGAAAATGATGGACAACATGAAATGCATAAACATAAAATTCATTTGTGTCCCAGAAGGAGAGGAGATGAATAAAGGGCTAGGATGACTATTTGAAGAGATAATTGGGAAAAATGTCCCAACCCTTATATAAGACATAAATATGTAAATCGAAGAAGCTCAACAAACTCCAAATAGAATAAATTCAAATAGGCCTACTCCAAGACACATACTAATCAGATTGTCAAACACTAAAAAGAAGGAGAAGGTCAAAAAAGAAGAGAAAAGGATTTCATCACATAAAAGGGAAACCACATAAGACTATGTTTGGACTACCCAACGGCCACCATGGAGGTGAGAAGGCAGTGGTCTGACATATTTAAGATCCTGAAAGAGAAAAATTGTCAGCAAAGAATTCTTTGTCTGGCGAAGCTGTCCTTCAAAAGTGAGGGAGAGTTTAAAATCATCACAGACAAACAAATCCTGAGAGAATCTGTTAACATGAGACCTGCTCTGCAAGAAATACCAAAGGGAGTTCTGTTAGCTGAAAGAAAAAAGACAAGAGACAGAGGTTTGAAGAAAAGCACAGAACTGAAGAACATTATTAAGGATAACTTAAAGGATATATAGAGAGGGAAAATAGATCTGACAAATAAATCCAAAAGATAAGATTGTTGGTTCAAATACTACCTTTATGGTAATAACTTTCAATGTGAAAGGATTAAACTTTCCAATTAAAAGATTGGATTAAAAAGTATTATCCATCTATGTGCTGTTTACAAGAAACCCATCCCTGTTTAAAAGAAGACCCAAGGATAAAAATAGATTTTAAGTGAAAGGATGGAAAAAATATTCCACACAAGCAGTAACCAAAATAAAGCAAGGGTAGCATATTAGTTTTTTAAAGCTACCAAATCCAATGTACCAAAAATGGAATGGCACTTATAAGGGAATTTATTGAGTTGCAAGTTTACAGTTCTAAGGCTGTAGAAACATCCAACTAAGGAACCAAGAGATCCAAAAATTATACCTTAACTCATCAAAATAGGCCACTGTCTATCACATGGGAAGGAATGTGGGTGGCATCTGATAGTCCTTGTTGCCAGTTCCATTGCTTAGAACTTCTGTTGGTAGTGGTTTCCTATCTAAGCATTGGCCTTCACTTAGCTCCTCTGGACATAACTCTGGGTTCTGGGTTGGTTAGCATCTCATGAGAAGGCACACAGTGATATCTGCTGGGCTCCAAACATCACTGTCAGTTATCTGATCTCTCTGTTAGCACTCTAAACATCTCCAAGCATCTCTGTCAGCTCTTCACTCTTTCCCTTTCTGTGAGCTCTTTAAAGACTCCAGCAAACTAATCAAAGCCCACCTTGAATGGATAGAGTCACATATTGCTCTAATCAAAATGTCACACCCACAATTGAGTGGATTATGGGAATAATCTAATCAAAGGTTTCAGCCCTAAAAAAATATTGTATGAGGATTAAAAGAACATGACTCTTCTAGGATAAATAACATTTTCAAACCAGCAAAGGCAGCTATATTAATATCAGAAAAATAGAATTTAAATGCAAAGATGTCCCAAGAGACAAAGAATGGCACTGTATTTTAATAAAAGCTACAAATTCACCAAAAACAAATAACTATCATAAATGTTTATGCACTCAGTCAAGGAGCTACAAAGTACATGAGGCAAACATTGGCAAAACTGAAAGGAACAATAGATGTTTCAACAATAATAGAGGGAGATTTCAATACACACTTTCTTCTATAGACAGAGCAACAAGACAAAGGACCAATAAGGCAATAGAGAACATAAACAACATGATAAGTGAATTAGACCTAACAGACGTATAGATTGTTGCATCCCAAAGCACCAGGATAGATTTTCTGTCTAGTGCTCATGAACATTCTCTAGAATAGATGATATGCTGGGGCACAAAATAAGTGTCAATAATATTTAAAACAATTGAAATTATTTAAAGCACTTTTCTGACCATGTGGATGAAGGTGGAAATCAGTAACCATCAAAGAAGTAAAACTGTCACAAATGCATGGATGTTAAACAACACACTCTTAAGCAACCAGCGGGTCAAGAAGAAATTGCACAATTAATCTGTAAATATCTGGAGATGAATGAAAACGAGAATACAACATATCAAAATCTATGGGAAGCAGTGAAGGCAGCAGTGAGAGGGAAATTTTTAGCTCTAACGGCATACATTAAAGTGTAAAAAAGAGTTAAAACCAAAGAACTGAATAAATTAGAGAGAGAATTGTAAAGTAACCTTAAAACAAGTAGAAGAAAAGAAATAACAAAGAAATTTTGTTATTAAAGAAGAAATAAATGAACTAGAGAACAGCAACAACAAAAATAGTAGAGAGACTCAATAAAACCAAAAGTTGATTCTTTGAGAAGATTAACAAGATTGACAAACCCTTAACTAGACAGACAAAGTCAAATAGATAGAAGATGCAAATAAATAAAATCAGAAATGAGAGGGGGATCATTACTATGGATATTAAAGAAATAAAAGTATCATAAGTGGATACTGTGAACAACTTTATGCCACAAACTAGATAACTTACAGGCAATTTCTTAGAAACACCTGATGTCCCACACTGACTTGAGAATAAATAGAGGAAACTTAACAAACCAATCACAGGCAAAGAGATTAAATCAGTCATCAACAACATTCCTGCAAAGGAATGTCTAGGGCCAGATGGCTTCACAGAGGAATTTTAACAAGCATTCCAAATAGAACTAACACCATTCCTGCTCAAACCATTTCAAAAAATTGGAAGAAAAAAGGAACACTACCTAATTCATTTTACGAGGCTAGCATCACTTTAATACCAAAACCAGATACAGATACTAAAAGAAAGGAAAACTAGAGAGTAATCTCCCTAATGAATATAGATGCAAAATTTTTCAATAAAATATTTGCAATATGAATTCAAAGTCACATTAAAAAAAAACAGTTATACATTACAACCAAGTGCTGTTCATTGCAGGAGTGCAAAGGGTTCAACATAAGAAAATTAAATAACATAATATAACACATTAACAAATTAAAAGGGAAAAATCACATGATCATTGTGATTGATGCTAAAAAAGCTTTTGGCAACATTCAGCATCCTTTTCTGATAAAAACACTTCAAAAGGTAGGAATTGAGGGAAACGTCCTCAATATGATAAGGAGCATATATTAAAAAAAAAAAAACCAAACCCAGCATCATAGTCAATGGTGAAAGACTGAACACTTTCCCCCTAAGGTTGTAAATGAGACAAGAATATCCACTGTCACCATTATTTTTCAACACTGTGCTAGAAGTTCTAGCTAGAGTAACCAAGCGAGAAAAAGAAATAAAAAGCTTCCACATCATAAAGAAAGTTTTAAAGCTCTCATTGTATGCACATGGCATGGTCCTATGTTTGGAAAATCTTAAGCAATCCATGACAAAGCTACTTGAGCTAATAAACATATTCAGCAAAGTGGCAAGATATAAGATTAATGCACAAAAATCAGTAATGTTTCTATACACTAGTAATGAAATAGCTGAGGAGGCAATTAAGAAGACAACTTTCAATCACAATAGCAACTAAAGGAATCAAGTATCTAAGAATATACTTCACCAGGGATGTAAGGATCAAACAAAAGCTACAAAACTTTTCTGGAAGAAATCAAAGAAGACATAAATAGGTGGAAAGATATTCTGTGTTCATAGATAAGAAAGCTAAATGTCATGAAGATGTCAATTCTACCCAAATTGATCTACAAATTCAACACAATACTGATAAAAATTCCAACAGTATACGGACTTGGTAAAGCCAGTCACCAAATTTATTTGGAAAGGGAAGAGGACTTGAATTGTCAAAAATGTCCTAAAATAGAAGAGCAAATTGAGAAGACTTATACTTTCTGACTTTAAAGCTTATTATAGAGCCATAGTGATCAAACAGCATAAAGTTGGCACAAAGATAGGCATATTGATCTGTGGAATCAAATTGACAGTTCAGAAATTGACTCCCAGGTCTATGGTAAGCTGATTTTTGACACGGTTCCCAAAACCACTGAACTGGGGTTAGAACAGTCCCTTTAATAAATGGGGCTGGGAGAATTGGATATCCATAGCCAAAGGAATGTAAAAGGACATTTACGTCACTTCTTATGCAAAATCGACTCATTGGATCAAAGACCTAAATATAACAGCCAGTACCATAAAACTCCTAGAAGAAAATACATGGTAACAACTTCAAGACTTAGTAATAGAAGGTAAGGTCATAGACCTTACACACAAGCACAAGCAACAAAAGAAAAAATAGAAAAATATGAACTCCTCAAAATAAAATGCTTCTGTGCCTCAAAGGACTTTTTCAAAAAGGTGAAGAGGCCACCAACTCAATGGGAGAAAATATTTGGAAAACATATCTGATATGGGTTTGGTATCCAGTATATATAAAGAAATTCTACAACTCAACAATAAAAGAGCAACCCAATTATAAAATGGGCCAAAGATATGAATAGATATTATTCTGAAGATGAAATACAAATGGCTCAAAAGCACATGAAAATATGTTCATTTTCATTAGCTAAAATAGAAATGCAAATCAAAACCACAATGAGATATCAACTCACACCTATAAGAATGGCTCTTATTAAACAAACAGAAAATTACAAATATTGGGGAGGGTATGGAGAAAGTGAAACACGTAGCCACTGCTGGTGGGAATATATAATGGTACAGCTTCTCTGGAAGACAGTTTGGAGGTCCCTCAAAAATGAAATATCGAGTTACCCTTTGACTCAGCAATTCCACTATTGCGTATATACCCAGAAGATCTGAAGGCAGTGACACATAGAAACATTTGCACACCAATGTTCATAGTGGTATTATTCAGAATTTCCAAAAGATGGAAACAATCCAAGTGTCCATCAACAAACGAGTGAATAAACAACTATCATATAACATATTATGGACTATTATGCAACAATAAGAAGTAATGATGTCCTGAATCATATGATAATATGGGTAAACCTTAAGAAAATAATTCTGAGTGAAGTAACTCAGACACAAAAGGATAGATACTACATGAGTTCACTAATATGAAACCTCTAGAAAATGTAAACTCAGACCTTTAAAAGGTGGAATATAGGGGATGTACAGATAGACAGAAGCTAGAGAAGGGGGACCAGTTATCTAATATGTACAGTTTTGTTAATGAGATTGATCTGAAATATATGGGAATGATAGATGTGTTGGTAATATGTTAGTGGGTCGTTTAAAGTCATACATCTCACTCAAATAGTTCTTGCATGAACTACTTCAAAGGTATGACACTTGTACAAAACCTTAATAATAGAGTGGTATATGGGAAAAATGCCTGTGGCGTGCAACAGACTATATTTAACAGGAATACATCACTAGTACCACAATAATACTATTGGTAAATAATTTAAGAATTATCGGGTGTTCGGAATTTTCTCTTTGGTATGGTTATGCCTACCTGTTACTTTTCTCATTGGAGCAATGAAAATTTGTCTAAAATTGAGTGATAATGATTGTGCAACTAAATGAAGATGTTGTGAGACATTCATGGTTTATATTGGATAGAGTATATGCTTGTCAGTATATCTCAACAAAATCTGCAGATTCTAAATAAATAAATAAACAGATGAACAGAAAGATTTAAGTGCTACAGAAAAAATATAGAGAGAGGGATGTACCTGTTCAATATTGGTAGTGTAGCAGAATGGTGGAGTCCCTCTAGAGGGTAACAGGGTAGATCCACAGGAGGGTTGCCATATGAATAGGCAACCCCATTACTGGGAATATAATTGGAACAACTGAAAGCAAGGGCTCAAATAGACATTTACACACTGATGTTTACGGCAACATTATCCATGATACCGTATGGATAGAGGTGGCCAAAATGTGCATTGACTGAGAAGCAGAGGGGAGAACTGTGGTGTATGCATATGATAGAATATTGTGCAGCTACAGAAAGGAATGAAGTTGTAAGGCATGCAATGAGGTGAATGAGACTTGAGGACATTATGTTGAGCAAAATAGCAAAATAAGTCAGGAACAAAAGGACAAGGATTGTATGGTCTCTTATAGAAAATACTTAAAAGAAAATTTGGACCTAGATTGTAAGTCCTTATGCAGTCACAATTATTCTTGAGGTTTAAGCCTTATTTCTAAATTCTGAGATATTGTGCTCTATGTGTTTAACCAAGTATTTCCCTGGAACTTTGGGTGCCTGTGTGACACCTAAGACTTAGAGTTCTGCAATCTGAAATGTCAGCATTGCTCCATATAACAACTCTCAAAGAAACTGTAAAATGAGATGAGACTTCAATTAAAGATAAGAGTAGGGCTCAGCAGGCAGAGTTCTCGTTTCCCAGTGCCTGCCCATGCAGAAAAAAAGATAAGAGCAAAGCTGATATGGTTGGGACTAAAGTAAACAAAATACAAATTAAAGGATGATATTGTCTGTATTCTACAGCTTCACCTTCTGTATGAGACCAAAGGAAGAGATGTTTATTTCGTCCAAGACTTCAATTTTCTATAGCACAGAATCTAACTTAACCAGTCTGGATAGTTCATATAGACAATCTAAACACACAGAGCTTAGAATTGTGAATGAGATCTTATAATTCTGTATAGCTTACTGTAAAACCCAGAGACAGCTCAGATTATAATTAAAAATATTGGCAAAGTCCCTTGAAGGATTGGAGAAAAAAATATGGGACTGTTACATTTTACCACCTGGGAACCCCCTGATACTGTCTCAAACATTGTCCCAAGTCAATAGTCCAAGCCCTTAATCTTGAGACTTGCTCTTATGAAGCTTATTTCTGTAATGGAGAAGCCAAGCTCACCTTTAATTGTGCTTGAAAGTCACTTCCAGAGAACCTCTTCTGTTGCTCAGATGTGGTCTCTCTGTTTCTCTAAGCCTAACTCTGGAAGTAAACTCATCCCCTTCTCCCTACCTGGGATATGACCTCCAGGGATGTAAGTTTCTCTGGCAATGTGGGACATGATTTCCAGGATAAGCCTGGCCCTGGCATTGTCAGATTGACAATGCCTGCCTGATGAAAAGAGGGAAAAGAAATGTAATAAAATAACGTATCAGTGGCTAACAGATTTCAAATTGGATTGAGAGGCTTTGCTGGAGGTTACTTATATTCATGCTTTAGCTAGATATTGCTAAATGCCACAGTATGCCAAGCCCAAACCAACAGTATTCCTGAAAACCCTAAAGAATATTCAGGACTCTATCTGAGGCTCTATAAAAGTTTCACTCACTAGGTTTATTTTTTCAGGACCCCTAAAACTTCCAGATTGTTCTGATGACAGATAAGCCCTGAAAACCCAGAGACATTAGTCTCTCCAAGAACATCAACTATACCCCATAATAGCAACACCTCTTTCAACATGTAGAAATTAGAATGGTCATTGCCCACATGTCCTTGGGAGAATGATCAAAGGAGAGGGAGTAGTTGTAACAAAGAAGATAATATTTAACAAATGATTGTGACTACTGAATCACTATACTGATATTTCTTGTTATCTCTAGTGTATTAGAGTAGCTAGAAGGAAATACCTGAAATTGTGGAACTGTAATCCATTACATATTTTGAAATTAGCTCTGTAAATGCTTGTTAAACTGTACTTTGAAATGTATCACTTTTCTGAGTATTATATTTCACATTAAAAATATTTTTAAAAAATCGAAGCAGCATTAATAGCAACACCTTTAAACTATTATGTCCAAATGTAAAGAGTAGTTTATTTTGAATGTTGTTTACAGTAGAACAATGTGACTTTGTGACCTCAGAGATTGAAGCACCTTGGGTTCAATACCAACTTGAACATTTAGTGGCTACATGATTTTAGGCTTGGTATTCAATTTGCTTCTGCATAATGTGTAAAATGTGGTCAATAAGGGAACTTAGCTCATAGGTTCTGTGAACCCACCAGCGATCTGTGCTTTAACTGGGAGCAATTGATAGAACACTACTGTATCAAAATGCTTCTTGGGCACTGCTAAAGAGTTTGCTCTTAAGATTCATAAATCCCTGGAGTTCTTTCGTCATAGGATGTAGTGTGTTTTAGCTAGATGAAACATCTGTCCTTTGAAGATACATGTGAGGTAAGAGTCATCCTCTTATGCCATCATAATCAAGAGAAACTCAAAAATACTGTTAGAGAAACTTGTCTTAAGGTTTACCAGCTTCAACAAGAAGCCATAAGTTTTTGTACATATAGTAAAAATGCCATTCTTAGGAATTTTTCTTTTTAATCATGCCCATTCGAGAGTATGCTTCCCTGCTTCTTAGGTGGATAACCTAACTCCAAGTGCTGAATCAAGTGCCTATTATTTAATGCCATCAGCTTCACCCACCTGCTCTTTGTAGTCCTCTTAAACAAACACATACATGATCCCAAAATCCTGGTCTATTTAAAATAAAAATTTATGATTCTTTGCTATCCAATGAGGTTGAGCCATTGGCAGTAGATCATTTAAATGGGTGAATCATACTAATTAAAAGCAAGCCTTTGTTTTGGATGAATCCTGTATTAGTCATATTTGAGATTGTGGAGGTTGCCCAGTATATAAATCATTTAGAGCAGCATTATCAAGGAGTCCAGCAGTTAGCTTCGGACACCTAATCAGTCATTTACGTGCAATCTAAAACACCTGTGTTGTAGTTCTCAGCAATTCAAATTAATTGAAATTTTAAAGATAGAAATATTCAGGAACTAAATAGAAGAGAGATGTGCAAGATACGGGAGATTAATTTCAATCTGGTACTGAATAGAAAATTGTCAAGGAATATGTTTAAAAGAAACAAAAGAAATTGCTGTGTGAGTGACCTATGTAAGACAGACTAAGAAATATGACAGTGAGTAAAGATTCTCACTGGTTAAAATCAGAAATGCTATGGAAAATAAATTTTGATTGTGCATTCTTAGTCAAACAGGAAAAACAGCAAACATAGGAATTTGTACCATGGAGATCCCAAAGCTGTAGAAACACAGTTATTCCCAAATAATTAAATTTTATTTTAAGGCCAACATACTGGATTCTTTTAGCCACTTGCAGAAAACCTTGGAGATGTGCATATTTCCAAAATCAGGGCAATGAAATGAAAAGGAGCATAAACTTCAGGCTGTATTAATTGGCTAATAATTTTGCAGAGAGAATGTGTCAACAAAAGGGGGTGGTTTGTTTATAGTTTTGAAAAAACTGAACCGTAGAGGGAGGATTTGCATCTTTTATTAACATCTTTCTAGGGTGAGAACGCCAACCGCTAGATATTTCCTTGCCTGTAAATTTTATCCAACCTTTCTCTGACCTATGTGAATTATCTCTTAAGCTTATCCAAGGTCTTTTATTGATTGATTGATTGATTGTTTTTTTTTTAATATACACCTGACAGTGCTTTGGATGACTGATATTTTCAACTAATTGGAAAGACATAGTAAATAAAAAGAAATATTTAGCTTCCCAGTGTCTGCCTATTGAAAAAAAAAAGAAACATTTACAAATGAAAATCCTGTTTCCCTTCATCTGTGCTTAGTATGGCCAAAAATTTCAGAAATTACTGAAAAGTGTAATGGAATTGATGATCATCTATGCTGCCACTATCCAGAGATCATTCCCATTAACATTTTGGTTTATCTTTCCAGATTTTCTGTATGTACATATTCTTACCTATCATATATATAATACAAAAGGAAATGTTACATGGTATGTCTTTTTACTCAACTCTAAATGCCCTCTACAAATTTTAATGTTTTTTCTAAAACGTTATAAAGTCAATAATGCAATGAGGTCCCATTTTCTGATATACAACTTCAAGTTTTCAACCTAATATTGTTCTATCCATACCCCACCCTGTCACATCTACCCCCTATCTTGAATAATTGTGAAACTAATCTCAGACATTATATGAATTCATAAGCAAGTATCCAAAAATATGGATTCCTTAAAAAAAATCACAATACCATGATCACATCTGAATAAATTTCTTAATATCATAAAATATCATTCAATGTTTAAATTCCCTCCTTGTCTTATGCTTAC
>PVIY010032306.1:0-29098 GCA_004026745.1 Myrmecophaga tridactyla
CTGCTCCCTGCTCCAGCTCCCCTCCCTCTCCAAGTGTGGGCTGCCTGTCCCTCCCCAGTGCCCCTCTGCAGCACTCACCTGAACTTGCCAGGTTCTGCAGGCAGCCCTGGTGCCTGCTTTGCCCCCGTCTCAAGGGGAACTGGCCAGCTGCCCTGGAAAGGGACACTGGACCTCTGACCCTGCTCCCCCCAGGACCTGGGGTGAGGGTCTGTCAGTTTTTGGGCACTGCACACAGGGGCCCCCACCCTCTGTTCCTCACCCCCTCTGCTTCGTCTGAGCCAAGGAGCCCCAGCTTGGGAGGGGACTGGCTTCCTCCAGCCCCCAGCCCTTCTGCTTCCTGCGAGTGCTCTGTTCTGTAACCTTTGCCCTGCAGCAAGGGTGTGATCCAGGGGACAGATAGGGGCTTGGGCCCTCTGCCACAGGTCAGCCACAGGGAGGCAGCAACTGCCCTGCATGTCCTGCTGTGCCAACAAAGACTGCCTCCCAACGCCGCCTGATGGGCAGGCCGGGGGTGGGGGCCAAGGCTTCCAGAGCTCTGGAAGAAGACTCCACTTCTTGAAGGCCCAATTGGTCACTTGTGTCCCCAGGGCCGCACTGGCCTCGGCACACCAGTGCCACCCATTGCCACGGACGCTGAGCGTCCTCAAGAGCACGCCGCAGGTGCGGGGCATGCACACCATCATCAGGTGAGACCCCCGCGGGTTGGGGGGCGTCCCCGGGGCCGTGCCCTCGTTAAAGCCATGCACCCACAGGGACAAGGAGACCAGCCGTGACGAGTTCATCTTCTACTCCAAGAGGCTGATGCGGCTGCTCATCGAGCACGCACTCTCCTTCCTGCCCTTCCAGGTGCGTGGCTGCCAGGCGTGGGGGTGGGAGTGGGGGTGGGGGTATGTTCGCCTCCGGCCTCATGGCGCCACTCTCCGCTGTGCGCAGGACTGCGCTGTGCAGACGCCACAGGGCCAGGACTACATGGGCAAGTGCTATGCCGGGAAGCAGGTAGGTGCAGCTGGCAGGGCAGGCCGATTTGGGTGGGCGAGGGGTGGGGGAGGGGCGGGAGGACGCCGAGCCTCCTAACCCCTCATTCTCCCCCAGATCACGGGCGTGTCCATTCTGCGCGCGGGCGAGACCATGGAGCCGGCGCTGCGGGCCGTGTGCAAAGACGTGCGCATCGGCACCATTCTCATCCAGACCAACCCACTCACTGGGGAACCTGAGGTCTGGGCCATGGCGCAGGGGCAGGTCGGAGGAGAGGGTGGGGCCGAGGGGGCCGAGGAGGGGGCGGGGCTGAGGCAACTTGGAAGGTTACCAGGGCACCGACCTCCCCCCATCTTCGCAGCTCCACTACCTGCGGCTGCCCAAGGACATCAGCGATGACCACGTGATCCTGATGGACTGCACTGTATCCACGGGTGCCGCGGCCATGATGGCCGTGCGCGTGCTCCTGGTGAGAGCCAGTCGGGGGTCGCAGGGCTCCGGGCTTGTGTAGGGTTTCATCTGCTCCCTCCCATCCACAGGACCACGATGTGCCTGAGGACAAGATCTTCCTGCTGTCCCTGCTCATGGCTGAGATGGGCGTCCATTCGGTGGCCTATGCATTCCCGCGCGTGAAGATCATCACCACGGCCGTGGACAAGCGTGTCAACGACCTCTTCCGCATCATCCCGGGCATCGGTGAGCTGGGGTCGGGGGCTGGGTGGGTGTAGCGCTGGGAGCGTGCTCTGCAGGGCGCCCTCTTCCTCTAGGGAACTTCGGGGACCGCTACTTTGGGACTGACATGGTCCCGGACGGCAGCGATGAGGAGGAAGTGGCCTCCACAGGCTAGGCCCAGGCAGCTTCCCTGTCCTTCCCCTCCACCCCCCAACACCACCACCACCCGCCCCCACGCCTGCTACCTCCTGGACATGGCTCTTGGGAGATGCTCACTTATTTTAATTTCTAACAGCGCTGCCGGTATATCTCAGTCTACATCTTTTATAAGATAAATAAAGTTTTAGGAACGCAGCTTGTGGTTGGTGAGTTGGGGGAGGGAGCTGGGCTTGGAGGAGAGTCACACGGCGGGGGGCGAAGGGCTCCATCCTTGGAGTAGTCCCATGCTCTGCCCCACAGCTCGAAGGCCACTTGGGCAAGACGCGGGAAGGGCCTCAGTGGGCCAGAGACCCAGCCTGTACCGGCTCCTGGACAACGTGAAGGCAGGTTTCTGTGCTTTCTCAGGCTCCCGACCTGGGCACTGTGGCCTGGTGTCGGTGCTGCTGCACCCAGACCTGGGAACCCAGCACCCAGCCCCGTCTCCAGGCCCAGCTTTCTCCCCCCCTGGGCTCCTTGGGTGTCACGTCCCCCCCCCTTCCCCACCAGGAGCCCTGTCATGGAAAAGCCGGTCATGGGCGGGGACAGGAAGTTGCTGGGCGGGGAGCCAGGCCAAGCGCAGGCAGATAAAGGAGGAAGGCTTGGCCAAGGGGCCGTCAAGCCTGGGACACAGGACCAACATAGTGCCCAGAGATCAGGGCAGGGACTTCTCCCACCCTGGTGAGTAGACCGTCTCCCATTCCTCCAGGGCCCTCCCTCCCTCCCTTCCTCCCATCTTGTGTCCGTGTCTACCTCTGGCCAAGAGGCAGCACGGTGGTCCTGCCTGGAGCCTCCTGGGCCAGTGTTGAGCAGCGTGGCAGGGCCGTGGGACGGGATCTGGGTAGCTCAGGGACCCAGGCACCAGGCCTTCTGGCCCATCTTCCCCATGAGAAGGAGGAATGGGGCAGGGGCTCCTCCACCACCAGGCACCCTCCTGAGCCCTGTCAGGCACTGAACCAGGCCAAATCCAAGAATGAAGCAAAGCCACAGATGTACACACGTGTGCACCACCATCACACACGCACATGTGTCCACAGGTGCCCCATGTAGCTTGGGCCCAGAAGGGTCCCCCAGTCTGCTAAGCCAGCAGCCCTGGGGCCACATGGGCCCAGCGGTGAGCCCTCTTAGGGTGCCTGTCTACCAGGGCCGGGGCCCTTATTGGACAGGAGCCCGGACCTGGTGCAGTCAAGCCACAGGGTTGTGGCGCTGGTTCTCGGGCCTATTTCCTGCCAGGGCTCGTATGGCTGATGGAAGTCAACCGCCTTCCAAAGGGCCCTTGGGGAGGGGATTTAGGGTGCCTGTGGGGTGGGGAGCACCTCCTCAGACTTCTGGGGGCTTCCTGATCCACAGTTGTAGACCACGCCCTTACGGCCAGCTGCTGGACACACCAGGGGCTCCTGTGTGGGGGGCAGCAGGGTGTGGGGGTGAGACGCGGTTGTCCCGCCAGGGTAGAGCAGCTTACCCCCAGAAGCTGATTTGAGCTGGAGCACACTGGCCTTTGCAGCTGCCCTGCCAGGCACGGGTGCCCCTAGGCTTGGTGGAAGCTGGGGGTGTTTCTACTGTGTGTGGGGTGGGCACCCAGGAGGAAAAGGGACCGAGATGGCCCTGCAGCCTTGCCCTGCTGTTTGGGAGGATCCCCAAGGAGATGCCCTGGGCAGCACCCCCAGGACTGTCCAACCTGAGAAGGGTGAGTCTCAGGGTCCATCTCAGGTTTGTCAGCCCACGAGTTGCCGCCCCCTCCCTACGAGTGCTGGAGCAAAGAAGGGCTGGGTGGCCAAGCCAGGCCAGGTGGGGAGACACTGCCTCAGGACACGAGCTCCCACGGCAGGTGCAGGGTAAATGGCCCTCTGGGCAGGACCGCACCCCAGGCCCTCCAGAGCAGGGGGCTCCTGGGGAGGATCTAGGAGGAAATGCTGGCGGTGGTGAGGCAGGGTGGGGGGTCAGGAGGCAGCTGGACCACATGTGGGGATGGGCGGTGGGAGGCAGGGGCCGGAAGGTGAGGACTGAGGCAGCCAGGGAGGGTTCTCAGATGAGGAACTGCAGGTGGGACAGGGTAGGGCAGAAGGGGGCGGCAGTGGTCTGCCCCAGGGTGTGGCTGTATCTTCCCGGATGCTGAGGTTGGCAGTGACCAGCATCGGCTCTTCGCAGATGGGGTGACCCAGGATGGGGCCCAGGGAGGCAACAGTTACCCCATGGGTGGCCCATCCTCTGATATTGGGGTGGGGAATAGAAGGGAGCTAAGGGGCCCAGCCTCTGCACCACGGGTACCCCCCAGCCCAGCTCCTGAGGAAGGGGGTAGGGGAACAAGGGAAGCAAGGCCCACCCCGCGTCACATGTCCAGTGGGCGGAGCTGGGTGGTGGACCCTTCCTCCCCCGTCCTGAGGTGGCGCAGCCCGAGGGGAGCCGAGCTGGAGCGTCTTGGAAGGGCTGAGAGGGGCTGCGGGGGCTCCTTCCAGGTTCCCGGCTGTCGGGGGATCCGTGGTTGAAGTGAGGTGCGAGCTGGGCAGTGCGGCGTGGTGGGATCCTTCTGGAACTGTGGGGCTTGCCGCCCACCCCCACCCCACCCACATGGCTAGGGTCTCTGGGCGATCTGGGGGACCCCAGCTGCCCACAGAACGCGTCCCTCCCCCGCCCCAGGCCATAGCCCGACGGCATCCCTTGGTCGCGGTGCTGCTGGCGCTGTGCTCGTCCGCCGCCCTCTCGCGGGGCCCCAAGCCGACCCAGGGCCGAGGGCTCGCGCGCCGCACCCCCCCTCCGGCTGGGGGCCGCCTGGGAAGCCGACGGCGCAGGAGCTGCCGCTGCACGTATCCCGCCAGACACTGGTCCACGAGCGAGCACGCTGCCTCCTGCTGCAGAGCGTGGGCAAGTGACTGCGGGACGCGTGGCCACGGTGGATCCCGCGCGTCCTCTAGGCCTTGCGGCCCCCGCATGCTTCGCAGTTCCCTAACTCCTGTCGAAGCTTCCATCGGCGCCCCTCCAGGGGTTACTCCGGAAAAAGTAAAAAGTCCCTCCTCGCGCCCCCGCTCGGGAGAGAATGGGGAATCTGCTTCGCGGCCGTCCCGTCTCAACTCCCCCTAACCCCATCCCTTGTCTGCAGTTCCTGCAATAAACCGGTTCAAATGGTGGCCCTGTCGGTGTGGACTAGGGGCCCTGGGGCGGAGAAGCCCCTGGGCGGTTCTCAGAAGGCTCTTCCCGTAATCCTCGCGAGCCCTGGACCCTCGGGGTCTCCACTCCGGGTGAGGTCTCCGCTTCCTCGGCCGGGCGCGCGGTGGCGAGTGATCCCCGCCCTCCGCGACAGAAGTGGGGCTGCGCCCGAGTCTTCGTCACTTGCCGGGTGGCCACGCGCTGGAGCAGGACCCCGTGTGCGACTTCACGATATGCGCCCGGCAAGGCTTCTGAGCCCAGGGCTTCAGACTTTCCCCACGCAACGCACACCCATTCACTGGCCACCACGGAGCGGATTTTGTTGGCCAGATTCACGGAGGGCCCCCTGGATGCGGGGCTCACCGGCTTCTCCCTGGAGTACCCCGCAGGGACGCGGGTGAGAGCAGGCCCTGCAACAGCCGCAGCGGCAGTGGACCTTCTCCCTCTCCCCGCTCCTCCCTCCTCCACTGTGGCGTCCGGCCCCAGCGCTGGTGCCCGCGTTCCTTGGGCCAAGTAGGGGGAGGTAGGGCCGGGGCGGGGATCGCGCGCTGCCCCCCACCCCTCCCCGCCACGTCCTCCTCCAGGGCTGGCGTTATTCATCCCCCGCCAAGAACCCACTTCCAAGATTTTCAAAATAATAAACCTGATATTCAACCTGATTAAGAAAACTCAAGACCAAAACGGTAAGGAAAGCTGCCAAAGAAGGTTGCCGGGCAGGGGGGGAAGGAGAGGGCGGGAAGGAGGGGAGGGCCTGCCTGGGGCCCGCGAGGTGGGTGCCCTTGGGTGGAGGCCGTGCTCACCAGCCATAGGACTGGAAGCAGCCCTTGTCCTCAGTGCTGGGCAAAGATCAGACAACATAATTAGGTGCACACACATGGACTCACTTTTTTTTTTTCAGACGGTTAACATTTTATAGGTTCTCACTAAGAGCTAACAAATAATCCAAGAAAGTCATTTTAACAGCGAAAACCAAATTCTTGTTTTGCATGAAAATACGTCTGATAAGAAAACTATTAAAAATCTCATAAAACTATAAAATCTTAGCCAACCTTAACCAAAACCTATAAAATTCACTTCCAACAAGATGTCCACAACTTTCTATATCCATCTATTTTGTCCTACACATTCCTGTTTCTCATTCTGCAACAATCAGTTATTTAGGGGGAAAAGTACTCTCTTTTTCTTTAACAAAAACACTTCCTGCATACTTTACATATTTAAATTACCAAAAGAAGATCTTGACACATGCATTCCCTTTTTTTTTTTTTCTCTTTTGCCTGGGCAGGCACTGAGAATCGAGCCCAGGTCTCTGGCATGGCAGGTGAGAACTCTGCCACTGAGCCACTGTGAATGGCCCTGCATTCACTTTTTTAAAACAATGTTAGCTCCAGGGGTGGCTCAGTGGCCAAAGGCTCGCCTGTCAAGCAGAAGACCCAGGTTCGATTTGCCCCCAAAAAGATAATCTGGAATGAAACACTCATATCGCACGTATTTAGTAGAGCGGGAATGGTGTAGGTGTCATTTTAAAAGCCCGTGGTGTGTATTTCTGGCTGTGTACACATTTGCAGCAAGGATTAACATTGTCATCACAGAAACATTGGTGACGACACTGGGAGGGCAGCTGGGACTGCGAGAGAGGGGCAAATGGGTTTTCAACTGGCAAGTCATTTTTAATTTTTTATGGAAAAATCAAAAGCAAAAAAAAAAACCTCGTATTTCTTATGTCTGAATGGAGGGCTTCAAGATGTTTTATCTTTCATGCTGCTTTGATTTTTTCACAGTCCATTTTAAATTAGCAGCAATAAAATCCTACTCCTTTCTGAGACCTTTCTGCCTTGTCCTGAACTAAGACCAAAGGCAGAGGGGCAGCCCCGAAGGAGGGGCCCGGGGCTTCAGAGGGGGCATCCTGGGGAGGGAGGGACATTAGGCCACGTGCCTAACATGGCACAGCAGCCCTGGGACCTGGCAGTCAAACCTGAGGGCCTCTTAGGTCCAGCTGAAGGCACACTCTCTGGCCCTGACCCCAGATCTGTCCCTGCCATACCCCAGCAGCCACCCTCCATGTGTGGCGCAGCATTGCAGCCAGACTAACCCCCAGGAACACACATGCGCAGGCACGTAGCCCCAGGACATGGCACACTTGTGCAGAGGCACACACATCCCTAGGGACACATGCACATACAAGTGCATGGAGACACACACAGGTGCGTGCATACTCCATGGAGCAGAGGTGGTGCCTCTGAAAGAGCCCAAGATCAGATGCTTAGCCAAGAGCTGAGGAAACTGAGGCACAAAGGCAAGCAGTGGTCCAGTGCCAGCACCTCCCGAACAGGACCCAAACTGCCCTCTGCCTCTGTCGCGCCATCAAGGTTGTAGGGCAGCAGTGAATCTCAGAGTACTCCCAGGAGCCTCCTGGAGAGCTGGGTGGTGGTGGCTGGAGGCAGGGAGCACGGGTGCTGGGGAAAGTGTCTCGGGCTCTGTGGGCAGAAGGCCACCACAGGCCTGGACACCTCCAGAGAAGGGGCTGTGGGCTGCCATGGAGCATGCCCATGGCCCTCATCCAAGCCCAGGTGCTCTGGTGGGGCAGGACTGGCTGCCCTTCCAGTCACACTGCGGCCACTTCCCAGGCAGTGGGCTGGGCCAGCAGGCCTGGCACTTCTTTTCTCTCCACTAGATCCCTGGGCACAGGTCGGACAGCAACCTCTGCCTCTCCCTCCACATCTTCCATGGTCTCAGAACAAATCTGCTCTGTGTCCAGGGTCAGTCCCAGGGTTGACAGAGCCGGGTGACAAGTCAGGAGTTGGCTAATGGCAGCCCTGCCACAGACTAGGCCTAGCTGACCAAGTACACAGCTGGTTCCAAAACCGGGTCCAGCATTGCTGAGGGAGGAGTGGGTCTTGGCGAGGGGGCACCACATGGGCAGCCAGAGGGGACAGGGCACTGGAGGGGACAGCCCTCCAGGCACACTTGGGGGCAGAACCTTCCCAGAAGGTTCCAGAACCTGGCGTGGAGGCTGCCCTGGACTGACAGGCCTCGGTATATGCCTGTCCTTTCCTATACTCCGTTCTCAGTATTTAGTAAAATCGAGGTGAGTCCCAGCCCCAGAGGCCGAGGCCTGTGCCCCCTAGAAAGGGCTCTGCAGGGACCAGGATGAACACCCCACGGCGGCTGCAGCCGATGTTAAGACTCTCCCAGCAACAGATGGCCGTGCAACTCGGTGGCAGCGCTGACGATGGCCAGACACACACCCGTCCCAGCCAGATGCCAGCACAGACAGGGTCTCAGGAACAGGTCTGCGGACAACTACATTCCAGACACACTTGCATTTAATTGTGTAAAGGAAAATATGCTTATATTTACCTATACTCCCAAGTAAATTTCTTTTCCTTAGCATGCAGTATTCCCATTTTTCTGGATAACAAAATCTACCAAAAGGTGCGTCTGGAGGACCCTCAGCCCAGCCAGCCCCTTTCTGCCGCAGGGCCCCACCCAGGGTCCACTTCACAATGGCAACTCCAGTCACTGATTGTGTCTGACACTTAGAAACAGGTTTTGATGCTTCTGAGGGAGTTCCCAGCCACCACCTGGATTTCACCTGGGGAAACACCTGAGGGTCAGGTGAGAATGCAGAGGCCCTTGAGGACTGTCCCAATCAGCTCCACACTCTGTCACCTCCACAGCGTAAGCCCACCCTGGTAAGAGGGCCTAGCCTGGGCCCCAGGGCAGGAGGGTGCAGGCGCTCAGGTGGCTCCTGCCTGGTAGGCTGTCCCCATAGACAGAGCACTGTCTCAGCCCCTACCCCACCCCACCCCCGTCTACATCTGGAAGGAAGGACAGACTCAGGTCTGCTCACTCAGAAAGGAGGAGCCGCTGTAGATCTGGCCTTTATGTCCTTATGTTTCCCTGTGAGCAGCAGCGGCCCCTGCAGAGCACATGCATACACATGTAGACACTTATACACATGCATACACTTGCACACACACACGGACACGCAGGTGGACACAGGCAGACACACACATGCAGACACTTGCATGTGGACACACATGTGGACATGCACGCACTCATGCATGCAAACTTACACATGGACACATGCACACATGCACTCGCGCACACAGGTGGGACATACATGTGGACATGTGCACACACGCACTCCCTACAGCAGGAGCTGGAGCCCTGCTCTGCAATCACAGCACAAATGTTTTTTGTTTCAGTTCCACAATCAAAATAAAAATGCAGAACAGGTGAGTTCTGTGCCACATGGGTCCACAGCTCTGAACAATGAGAGGGATGAGATGGGCCAGTTTGGCCCTGCGCCCGCCCAGGGTGAGAGCCTGAGGGAGGCCCTTCCTGACCAACCACGGCCCCAGTGGCCTCTTGCCCAGATGACAAGCCACAACCTCGGCTGCACCAGCGGACTCCACAAGGAGCTCGTTGGGGCCCATCTGAGGTCAGTGCTGCTGGCAGAGCTCAGGTCTGCAAGGCCATGAACATGGCTGACCCTGCTACTGACCCAGCCTTTCAGGGCAAAGAGCTTGGACCCACCAGCATGGCTAGCAATGCTTTATCTTCCTCTAATGGGTCCCACCTGGACTGTTCACTGCACTGACTGAACAGCAGAGAATATCTGGAAGGTTCACAAGCACTGAGCAGTAGTATCCAGAGCAATTTAAACATAAAGCCAAGGGAAGGACGAGGGAAAAAAAAAGACGACAAAGACCACGAGTGTCTCTGAGTGAAGCTGCCACCAGACGCCCATGCTGAGCAGGACAGCCTGCAGCTTCTGGTATCTGTCGCCTCGAGAACTCAAGCCCCTTGGCCAGGGGCAGACCCCATGCCTGGGGCCCACTGCGAGGCTTTGCAGGCTAAGGCAGCGTTTCAGTGGAATGGCTGTTTTTGCAATACAACTGCTGGGGCTCAGGTTTGCAGGACACTCCCGCCCCCTGGGCCCCCCTGCCCCCAGAGGCCCAGATGGGTCCCAGGATGCCAGGCAGCCCCAGGCAACGAGAGAGATGCGAGATCATCATCATCATTTATTTATTTAGTTTTTACAAATTCTACAGAGAAGACATTGGGCTCACCCAGCCTGACGACACAGACCTTCTTCCCACGCCACCCTCTTCCAGCTCTCGTTCTGTAACTTGAAAACAAGCCTGGCAAGTGACTCGCCTTGACCCATGTGAAAAGGGCCATCAAGCGTCTAGTGGTTAAAAATTCTCACCAGGCTGGGCTGGGCCAGAGCCCCACCCACAGCTCAGGTCCCACGGCACTGAAGACAGCGGGGATTCTACCCCATGTGGAACTCAGGTCCAAGTTTTGAATGTGTTTTTTTGCCATTCTTGGTCAAAACAACTCACTTGTTGTTTCCAGAAAAATCACAAGGGTTTATTACAGCATGTATCTCGGCAAGTTTTCTGCTGTTTTTCAAGCAGCATGAGACCACTCCACTGTCTCACCCCTCTCTCGGCTTCCATGACCCACCTGCTCACAGATTGTCTCCATGACCACAGCTATACCTCCCTCTCACCGAATGCCTTCATGATCATCTTCATGAGCAAAAGCAGCAGAATGGGACGTTGAGATGCCCAAGGTCCTGCCCAGAATCGCCACCCTGGAAGTGGCTCTGCCCTCAGCACCACTGGGGCCTCCATGCCAGCACCAGGCTGGGCCCAGAACTGCCTTCCTAAGCAACACTCGGGTTTGTCTTCAGGTCACTGTGCTTTCTGGCCACTTCCTGGTCAAGGTGAACCAATCCTGGTCCAGGCCCTGGCTGGGCGGGAAGGGCAGCGGGACTTGCATGCAGGAAGACGGGGCTCTGGGACTGGGCCTTCCGGGATACGGTCCAGAAAGCAGTGCGCCACGTCCCCCCCATGTCCCCTCTCCTGAGACTGATGATGAAGCGACTGCTGTCAGGTGCGCTGTCCTCAGGGCTCTTCCATCTGCAGCGCCAGGGCCAGCGAGCATGGGGCATGGCAGTGGCCCCTGGGTAGACAGCATGGTTCAGAACCCACAGCCCATGTCCCCCAAGCTGACGCCTGGCAGCCCCCCAGGAATCTGGGATGGAGGAGGGGTCTGTAAACTGACTGCTGGCATCTGGTCTCAAAGGGCCCAGGGTCTCCCCGAGCCAGCAAAGGGTCTGGGGGCGGTGGTGCAGTGGCCCCTTCTCTAGGAACCTCGATGGCCTCAAAAGAAGGTGAAAGGGAGCATGGAAAAGGGATTCTGGGGAGTAGCCCATCACCAAGTTAGGTCACCCCTGAGGTTTTCTTTTCAGACTTAGGAAGAGGCTCACCTGTCAGCAACCCTGAAATCTCGACCCATCTAAGATGAGTTTGGGCTGGTACTACCATTTGTGGGTCTAAAGGACCCAAAAAGGCTTACAAAAAGGACTTGCAGGAATGTGGAGTGCAACACAGAGAAGGGGAGCAGGGGAGACGCAGGAATGTGGCCCCGCCCTCCCAGGCCCCAGCCCAGGGCTGCCCACGGGCCCTCCAGAGGCCAGGAAAAGGGCAGGAATTACAGGAAGGAGCACAGCACACAGCTGGCGAGGAGCAGCCTGCACCTGTGACAAGGAAACCTATGGCGAGAACACTGTACAGAGGGGTAGGTTTCAATATCAAAAGGGCACCTTCCTATACTTTCCACAGCACATTTACCCCTGGGAGAAGCTCAACCACAAGGCAAAGTAAACAAAGGAGAACAGATCCTGTGCAAATTGTACCTGACAGGAACACATGGGAAGGGGGCAGTGTGTGGCCCACGGCTGTCACGACGCTGGATGCTGGGGCTGGGGGCATCGAGACCACACAGTCCAGTCCTCTTCCTCTGCGGGGGAGACTCCCAGGCCCTGTCGGCGATGGTTTGGCCAGCCAGGGGAGGCGAGCTGACCCACCGTGCTGGCTGCAGCACAGCAGGGAGCAGGGGCAGGCGCCCTGCCTGGAGACTGAGGCCATGACACCAGGTGGCCTCGGGCCCAGCGCCGAGTCTGTCCAGGGCTCAGGAGGCAGAAGGCTCCAGCCCCCGGTCCGTGCGGGAGGCCACAGGACACCACAACACAGACAGACGCTAAACGGAACCCGTACATGCTACTAGCACAAGTAAAGGAGAAGGAAGACCGCAGCTAAGCTGCTTGAGATACTGCATGCTACCGCACTTCACGGACCAGGGGTGGCGCAGGGCAGGTGCGGGGTGGGGCAGCAGAGGGTCCTCACGGTGGGCAGCTGCCTCTCCTCGTGGCCAGAGCGGCTGCCCCCTCGCTAGAACTACAGTCCACGATTCTAAGGTTAGAGTGGCCGGTGCCGACACATCCTTCCCGTCGCAGCGCTGGCTGCATTAGTTAAACCCGTCAGTGTGGTAGCTGGGGTGGGAGTCAGCTGTGAGCTGGGTGGTCTCCGTGGCAGAGGCTGGCTGGATCACGACAGGTGTGTCTGTGGCCTCTGGAAAGCAAGCAGAGGCATACTCATGGTACAGGGTACCAGGCCCACCCGCATGCCCTCCGTGCAGCACACTCACTCGGCAGCTTTCATGGGGCCACACGTGTCGTAAACACAGGCTGAGGCAGAGATGCCACTCTGCATGTCTCCACCCCAACACAGAGTCCTCATCCACCTCAGTCGCTGCCCCTCAGCCCTCTGCCCACTGTGCCCACCCCACCGGCCTGCCCCCAGCCCCCCTCTCGTTGACCCCTCCAGCCTACAGCTACCCCAAGAATGGGTAGGGACAGCTCCCTGCGCCTGCTTTTACCTCCATGTCCACGTTCACACCTCAACAGTCCCAGCTGCACCACAAACACTCCCAGCACAGAGTCAGTGCCCTCCTGTTTGACAAGACAGGTTGTCGCGTTCAGGGCCCGTTCTGGCTCCGCCCACGCACACAGGCCGGGTGGGGTCCTCAGACAGACACTCACCCCTCTCATCTGACTGCAGCTGGGCCTCCAAGTCCTCTGGGGACACGTAGAAGGCGGTCTCCTCGCCCTCCGGGGGCTTGGGCTTGCACTTCCCGCAGCAGCAGTTGAAGCAGCAGCACAGGCAGCAGCAACAGTAGCAGCACGTCAGGAGCCCGCAGAACACAAAGAGGGCCTGGGGGGGTGGGGAGCAAGAGAGGCAGAGACCCGCTTAGCAGGACCCCAAGAGAGGCAAGGGCAAGCCAAGAGCTCGAGACCAACAGGGATGCAAAGATGCCAGCTCAGGATGCCCGGGCAATACTCCTCCTGGTGATGGTGAGCCTGCAGCTTCCTCAGCAGCTGGAGTACTTCAGGCTGGGTGTGTTCAGACCAGGGAGAAGGGGCGGGGCCGTAAGGGGGAGAACGAGTGACAGAAAGAGACCAACTGCCCAAAGAGGAGTAACTTGTGAAGACAGTGGGAGGGCTAACCAACAAGGCAGCCAAGAAAGCTCCCCACTTCCACCATGGACCATGGCACTATTCAATCTTTATGCTAGATGCTTGGAATAAATAGAGAAATGAAGAAATGTTAATAAAACCAAGTCAAATTTCCTGATGTGAGGCAGGTGTCAAACAAGTCTTCAGGAAGAATACAAAGTCCACCCACCCAGACTGACCCTTGAAGACGGGTGGGAGCCTGGCCAGCAGGACCATCCTGTATACAGCTTCTCCTGGCCCCCTCGCTGTCTGACCCCTACAGACCCTGCCTCTCCAGAGGCACTGGTAAGGGAGTCAACGCAGCGGCTCTTTAAGGTACACTGCATGAGGTTGGGTGTGGGAGCCACCCATCAAGCGCCCGCCCAACTCCAGCCCACTCACCTTTGCCCACCAGCTGGAGAGCACAAAGTAGGTGTTCACATTCTCCTCCCCGAACTGCTCAGCCACGTAGAGGCCCAGGGAGCCGTACTTGTCGTAGATGTTCCTCTTGGTGGCATCGGTCAGGATGGCATGGGCGTTGTTGATCTCCTTAAACTTGTCTGCGGCCTCTGGGTTGTCGGGGTTCTTGTCAGGGTGATACTTCAAGGCAAGTTTCCTACAAACCAGCACCAGTTCTATTTCAACCTTGGTCTCCAGGTCTCATGCCCAGCTACAGACAAAGTGTCTATCCACCACTTCCCCGTCTTCCATCACCATTTCCCAGCTCCTCATACCTAATTCCACAGACTCTCAGAATGTGAGAGTCAAAAGAAATCACAACAGCCTTATTATTCAAGCCAAGGAGGAAGCTGAAGGCCAACTGGGGTAAACAGCATCCCTGGACGTCCGAGGGTTAGGGTGGGCCCAGCAGGACAGTATCCTCTCACAGAGGCCAGCCCTGCTGCTGAGCCCAGCGTCCTAGCGGACTAGCTGCCCACGGGCATTGAGGAATGGAGTAAAGACATTTTAATGTTTGTCTAGTAATTATGCAACTCTGGGAACACAAAAAGGGGACTATTTGAAATGTCTGGATTTAAACGAGGTCACCTGCAGCCAGGGTCCCAGGGGTCACTAAATGGGCCCTACTGTAGGCCATGGCAGAGTGAATGCAACCTGTTATCATTGTGTTAAAACAAGTAACTCCCAAAGCACCACATGCAACCGTGAGGGCACAGGAATCGAACCCAGGTCTCTGGCATGGCAGGCAAGAACTCTGCCTACTGAGCCATCATGGCCTACCCACAACTGTATTGTCTCTAAACAAGTTTGGACCTGTTTCCTAAAGGAACTGGCAGCCCTAATTTAGACAGTATGCAACATCTATAAAGTGCCAAGAAAATATTGAGAACGTGACAATTTTAAGCGATAAAAAGCACACTACAAATACAAATATGCAACAGAATCACTGCCTGTTAAACAGAATGCCAGGAAAAAGGTATGTGCAATGGGTCTCGGTAACGGAGCGGCATGTGTGTCCTCTGGTGTCTTACCGATATGACTTTTTAATGTCATCTGAGGTTGCATTCTTGTCCAGCCCAAGAACATGGTACAGTGATTCCCCGGAGGTAGAGAGTGAGCGCTGCCTCTGATCAGCCATGTTAGACTAATCTACAAGAAAAAAGTAAAATAAAACATCAAAACACAGTTCAAAATTCCAGGTGCAGAGTTAATGAACCTCACTCTACAAGACCATTTTTCAAGCAAAAACTAAAGTGCTGTCTGTGGGATTTACAATGTACATGGAGGGCGAGGGCAGGCCCAGATAGGGCAAGGGTCCCCTTTCACAGGAGGTGCCACAAGAGTAGTAATGCCATAATCCCCAAAATGACTGCATACAGCTCAAGAACCAAAAGAAAACTTAAAACAAGTTCTTCAAAAGATATTTAAACAATACAAAAGAAGGCAGGAGAGAAGGGGGTATAAAACACAGAGGAAACAAACAGAAAAGAAACAATAAATTGGTAGATCTAAATCTAATCATATCAGCAATTAAATTCAATATTAGTGGAAGAAAAACTCCAGTTAAAAGGGAGAGACAGAATGGATAAAAATGCAGAAGTTGACAAAGTTAAAGGAAGAATTTCAAGACAATTTCTAAGAAATATGCCCCCAAATTTCTACAAAGTTATGTAATTTTTAACACTCTTCTCTCATAAATTAACGGAACAGACAAAAAAGCCAGAAAAAGCACTGATGATGTGAACCCTCAACCACTCTAGCCTACCTGGTGGTCACAGAACAGTGAACAAGTTTCAATGCCTTTAAATGCATGTAAATGATAATCTTTTTTCTCTGATCATAACATAATTAAATTAGAAACCTGAGAATAAGATATCTAGGATAATCTCAACTCGATTTAACAACACACTTCTAAATAAAATAAAAATCAAAGAAAAAAATCACAAGGGAAATTAGAAATATTTTGAATGAAATACAACATACTCAAATTTGTGGCATGTGGCTAAAGTCATACAAGGCGAAATACTTATATCAGGAAAGATGAGAGGTTTAATATAAAACCTTATGAAGCAGTGCAAAACCAAAATAAATGGAAGGAAAAATAAAGAGCAGAAATGACAAAACAGAAAACAGACCATCAACAAAAAATTTAACAAAGGAAAAAGTTGGGTCTTTGAAAGGAACACTAAAATTGATGAATAGGGGGCAGGCAGGCAACGGTGGCTCAGTGGCAGAGTTCTCGCCTACCATGCCTAGACCCAGGTTCGATTTCCAGTGCCTGCCCATGTAAAAAAAAACAAAAAACAAAACAACAACAAAAAACTGATGAACAGCAAGGCCACACTGACTAAGAAACCAAAAGCACAGAAATCCCCACTGATAGGAGTGACAGAGGGGCCGGCACTACAGCCCCTATGGATGTAAGAAATACAACAAGAGCATTCTGAACTGTATGCCTGGAAATGAAAAAGTCAGATAAAATGGACAAATATGTTCAAAAATACAACATTATCCAAACTAACACTAGATGAGACAGAGACTCTGAATAGCCCTGTACTTATTAAGGAAACTGAATTTGTAATTTTAAAAACTTTCCCACATACAATTTCTCAAGCCCAGATAGTTCTTTTATCAAACATTCAAGGAAGAAATGACATCAATCTTAGACAAACTCTTTTAAAAACAAGAAGGGCACATTTCCCAACTTGTTTATTTTTATTTTTATTTTTTGCATGGGCAGGCACCGGCAATCGAACCCTTGTCTCCATCATGGCAGGCGAGACCTGTGTCACAGCCACCGTCGCCCCACCCCCCCCAACTTGTTTCCTGAGGCCAGCATAACCCTGACATGAAAACACAACAAAGACATAACCAAAAAAAAAAAAATACACACAAAGACAAACACATAAAAAACAACTACCCATGAATACAGATGCAAATATCCTTAGCAAAATATTAGTGAATTTTATCTAAAATATATACAAAAAGTTATATACAGCAATGTCAAGTAGAAATTATTCCAGGACTGCAAGGCTGAATAAATATTTCAAAAGAAGTAAATGTTATTCATTACATTAACAGAATAAAGAAAATAAACCAAATGACCTTCTCAGTAGATTCATTTAAAAACATCTGACAAAATTCAAGACAGAAACATGATTTTTTAAAAAATCTCGGCAAATTAGGACTAGAAAACGAATTAGTTCAATCTGATTTAGAGGGCATCTATGAAAAACCTAAAACTAACATCAAGCTTAGTGCTAAAATACTGAAAGCTTTTCTTAAGACTGGGAAAGGTAACTGTCCTTAACACTTTTATTCAATACTGCTCTACATACGGCAATAAGGAAAACAAAAAGTTAAAACTGTAAAGGCTAGAAAGAAACACATAAAACTTCTCCTATTCGAATGAGCTGAGACTCAGCATCAAGAGATTGAGAAAACCTGCTTGACCAAAAGGGGGAAGAGTGAAATGAGACAAAGTGTCAATGGCTGAGAGATTCCAAACAGAGTCAAGAGGTTATCCTGGAGGTTATTCTTACGCATTAAGTAGCTATCACCTTGTTATTCAAGATGTAGTGGAGAGGCTGGAGGGAACTGCCTGAAAATGTAGAGCTGTGTTCCCGTAGCCATGTTTCTTGAGGATGATTGACTAATGATATAGCTTTCACAATGTGACTGTGTGATTGTGAAAACCTTGTGTCTGATGCTCCTTTTATCTACCATATCAACAGACGAGTAGAACATATGGAATAAAAATAAGGAATAGGGGGAACAAATGTTAAAATAAATTTAGTTTGAAATGCTAGTGATAAATGAAAGTGAGGGTAAGGGGTATGGTATGTATAATCTTTTTTTTCTGCTATTGTTTTATTTCTTTTTTGGTTATCTTTATTTCTTTTTCTGAATTGATGCAAATGTTCTAAGAAATGATGAATATGCAACTATGTGATGATATTGAGAATTACTGATTATATATGTAGAATGGAATGATACGTTAATGGTTTTGTTTGTTTGTTCGTTCTTAATTTTTTTAAATTAATAAATTTTTAAAAATTCCTGAAGTAAAAAAAAAAAACAAAACTTCTCCTATTCACAAATGACTTGATGGTTTACACAGAAAATCCTGAGGACTCAATTAAACAACTATTAGAAAAAAAAGTTCTTTTGTCATGGTCAAAAAGATACAAATTTATTATCTGAAAAAAATCAACTGTCTTTGAGAGTAGCAAGCAATTGGAAAATTTTGTTATTTATAGATGAATTTAATTTAAAAGAGCATACCAAACCATAAAATACTTAACAAATAAAATTAAGAAGACATACAAAACCTCTACACTGAAAATTACACAAAATTGCTGGGAGAAATTAAAGAAGACCTAAAAATATAGATATATCAAGTTCATGGATTGGAAGGCTCTGTATTGTTAAGCCATCAATTCTCCCCCAAATTGGTCTATAAAATCCTAATTGTAATAACAGCAGGCTTTTTTTTTTTTTTTTTTTGGTACAAACTGACAACTGATTTAAATCTTTTTTTTTTTAAAGAGCTGTCACACAGGCATTTTTATTTTTATTTTACATGGGCAGGCACCGGGAATCAAACCCTGGTCTCCAGCATGGCAGGCAAGAACTCTGCCTGCTGAGCCACTGTGCCCTGCCCTGATTTAAATATTAAACGGAAATGTAACAGACCTAGAATAACCAGAAAGATGTCTTGAAGAAAATAAAGTTGAAGGACTTATCCCACCTGATTTCAAGACATATTATAAAATTAAAGCAATCAAGGCAGCTTGTTATTGGCAAAAGAACTGACATATACATCACTGGAACAGAATAGACTCTAGATAGAGCCATACATACAATAAGCCACAGAATGGGAAGAAATAACAACATTACATTTTCTGACACAAAACTCACATCCAGAATACATAGAGAACTCTTATATCCCAATATTTGGAAAAAAAATTTTTTTTAAATGGTAAAAGATTTGGACACATATATACATATATATGTGCATACATACCTATATGTATATATAAAATGGTTAATACATATATGACAAAGACACTTACATCATTAGTCATTTGGAAATGCAAAATAAAACCATACTGAGATACCACTTCACATCCACTAGAATTGTTATAAAAAAAAGAAAAAGAGGGCATACCAAGTGTTGGTGAGGAGGTGAAACAACATCAACTTGTCTGTCCAGACTCGTTGGAAATACAAAACGGTACAACCCTGTTGGAAATCAGTTCAGCAGTAAAGAATACACAACATATGAACCAGCAACTCTACTGGTATATATAACATTTACGTACAAGAAATGAAAATGTAGGTCCACACAAAGATTTAAAACACAAATGTTCACAGCAGCATTATTCTTAATAGCCGAAATAAGGAAACAGCCCAAACGTCCATCAATAGGTAAATGGAAAAGCAAAACATGGTATATACAAACAAGGGAACACTGCCCAGCAATAAAAGGGAATACACTACTGATAAATAACAAGATGAACCTCAAAAAAAGCATTTTGGTGAAAGAAGCCAAATAGGAAAGAAAGTTTATGATTTCCTTTATTTGAAACTCAGAAAATACAAACTAATTTACACTGACAGAAAGCAAATCAGTGGTTGCTTTAGGGCTAGGGGAGACAGGGAGGCTATGTCAGCAAAAATGGCAGAAGAGTGAATGTCAGAAGCCTGTAACTCTACAAAAACAATGAATAAACTAACAAAAACTGCCAGAATAAACTTTACTGAAACTCTGGAAATTAATCAAAAGTGTACAGCAACCATGCAAACACTTAAGAATAAACAAACAAGCAAATGAAAAGAGAAAAGGAAAAAAAACCCTGACTCCCAGGGTTTAATGAAATCTCTGTTGAAATAGTAGCTGGACATAATGACAAAACCTATAGGCTTTACAATATTAATTCAGAAAAGTCACTAAACATACAACAAGCAGCAAAAACAAACCCTGGAACTTGGCATCAAGGGATTGAGAAAATCTTTTCGACCAAAAGGGGGAGGAGAGAAATTAGACCAAATAACATGTCAGTGGCTGAGAGATTTCAAACAGAGTCCAGAGGTTACCCTGGAGGTTAGTTATTCTTACGCATTATATAGATATTCTTTTTAGATGATGGTGTACTGGAGAGGCTGGAAGTACCTGAAACTGTTGAGCTGTGTTCCAGTAGCCATGTTTCTTGAAGATGACTGTATAATGATATAGCATTTACAATGTGACTGTGAGATTGTGAAAGCCTTGTGTCTGATGCCCCTTTTATCTAGAGTATGGACAGATGAGTAAAAAAATGGATAAAAATAAACAAATAATAGGGAGAACAAAGATTAAAATGAATTGAGTAGTTTGAAATACTAGTGGTCAATGAGAGGGAGGGGTAAGAAGTATGGTATGCCTGAGTTTTTATTTTTGTCTTTTTTATTTCTTTTGCTAGAGATACAAATGTTAAAAAAAATGATCATGGTGATGAATACACAAACTATGTGATGATGTTGTGAGCCACTGATTGTACACTATGTATAGTATGTTTATAGGTCAAGAATGTTTGTTAAGGTTTATGATAAAAATATTTAAAAAAAAGGAAAGAAAGAAAATAACTGCCACAGATAGATCTTCATAAAATATTTATCGGGAAAAAATGTTTCTGGCATCATTAGCATCAAATTAGAACTTTCTGTACATTTCTTTTTATGGGAACATTTGAAAATATTAATTTTAACATAAATGGACTAAAAGTAAAAATAAGCATGCAGATTCTCATTGTAAAGAGATATCAGCATAACTTTTATTTCTAAATGAACATCTTGCTCTTCAAAAAATGCAATCCTCTATCAGAAGGAACAGATGATAAAGTTGGAGTATGGGAATTTACATTTGAAGGATTTAGTGTGAACTGGATTCATATTAATAAAAGACATTAATTGAAAAAAAAACTGGGAAAGGGGGGAAATCTGATTTCCAGATATGTCACATTACAATGTTTTAAGTGTCCAGTTTTCAACAGAAATTTAGAAGATATGAAAAGAAATAAGTATGACCCAAGCATAGGCAAAAAGAGGAATGAAGAGTGGTTTAATATATAAAAATCAATCAACATAATAAAAAAAGAGATCCTCTCAACCAATGCACAAGAAGCATCTGAAAAGAACTGAACACCCTTTCATGATAAAAACACTCAGCAAATGAGGCTTACAAGGGAACTTCCTCAACCTGATAACGAGTATCAACGAAAAACCCACAGCTGACATCCTACTTGATGGCAGAAGACTGAAAGCTTCCCCTAATTTCAGATACCATGCAAGGTTGTCTGCTTGCATCACTTCTGGTCAACACTGTAGTGGAAAGTCTAGCTAGTGCAATTAGGCAAGGAAAAGAAACAAAAGGTATTCAAAATGTAAAGCAAGAAACAAACTATCTGTATATTCAGTTGACATAATCTCATACATAGAAAATCCAAAAGAATCCATAAGAAATCTATCAGAGTGTGGGTCATGGTGGCTCAGGAGGCAAAATTCTTGCCTGCCATGCTGGAGACCCAGGTTTAATTCCTGATGCCTGCCCATGCAAAAAAAAAAAAAAAAAAAAAATTAGAGCTAAGAAAGTCACCAAAGTTGCAAGACATAAGATAAACATAAAAATGAGCTGTATTTCTTCTATGTACTAGCAACTAACACTCCAAAAATGAAATAAAAAAAATCAACTCAGCATTAAAAAAGAATAAAATACTAAGGAATAAATTTAACCAAGGAGTTTTAAGATTTGAAGAGTAAAAATACAAAATATTGTTGAAAGTAATTAAATTCAGAAATGGATAAGTTGATCCTAAAATTCACGTGGAAATTGTGAGGGAACACAAAATAACCAAAGCAATCTTGAGAAAGAAGAGTGAAGCTGGATGTGGTAGTTAGGTTCAGGTGTCAACTTGGCCAGGTGAAGGTGCCTAGTTCTGTTGCTGTGGACATGAGCCAATGGCATGTGAACCTCATCTGTTGCTCATTACATCTGCAGTCTGAGGCGTGCCTGCTGCAATGAATGATGTTTGATTTAATTGGCTGGTGCTTAAATGAGAGACTCAACATAGCACAGCCCAAGCAGCTCAGCATACCTCATCTCAGCACTCGCAGCTCAGCCCAGGCCTTTGGAGATGCAGAAAGAAATACCCCAGGGAAAGTTGTTAGAACCCAGAGGCCTGGAGAGAAGGCCAGCAGAGATCACCCTGTGCCTTCCCACGTAGGACAGAACCTCAGTGGAAAGTTAGCTGCCTTTCCTCTGAAGAACTAACGAAATAAATCCCCTTTTATTAAAAGTCAATCCATCTCTGGTGTGTTGCATTCCGGCAGCTAGCAAACTAGAACACTGGATGACTCACATTTCCCAATTTCAAAATTTACTACAAAGCTACAGTCACCAAAACAATGCAGCCCTGGCATTAAGATGCACACACAGACCAATGGAGAGAATTGAGGGCCCAGAAATAAATCCACAGATCTAAAGTCAATTAGTTTTTGAAAAGGGTACCAAGACTTATTTAGGTGTGAGAAAGAATAATTTCTTCAACAATGAAACTTTAGAAAATGACTTGACCTTTACCTACTACATGAGCCACACATTCACACAAAACCTATGCTGACACAAAAACATGTGCACAAATGCTCATGATAGCTTCATTTGTAACAGTCGCCAAATGGAATTAGCCCAAATGTCCTTCAACAAATGAATGGGAAACACAACGGTAGTATATGAAAACCAAAGAATATTGCTCAGCCATAAAAAGGAATGAATTATTGATACTTGGCAAAAACTTGAACAAATCTCCACAGAATTATGCAGAGAAAAAAAGCCAATCCCACAAGGTTACATAATTGCACAATTCTATCACATAAGAGTTTTGAAATGATAAACTTTCAGAAATGGAAGATAGATTTAGTGGATGCCAGGGGACAGGAGGAGGAGGTGGGCTATATACAAGGGCAACATAAGGGACTGTGTTAGGGTTCTCTACAGAAACAGAACCAATGGGAGAGATCTGTAAATATGAGATGAATAAAGGTGTCTTACACAACTGTGGAAATGCAAGACTCCAAAATCCGCAGGGCAAGCTGTGAAGCTGGCGGCTCCAATGAAGGGTCTGGAAGAACTCCACAAGCGAGGCTCGCTGGCTGAAGAAGCAATGAAAGAGTCTCTCTTCTTCCTTAAAATTATTCAATAGATTGGATTATCTCATTGTGGGAGGCACACCTTAAGACACACCTTAGTTGATCGCAGATGTTATCAGCCACAGATGCAATCAACTGACTGACGATTTAATATACCAGCCCTTCAGTTTATCAACCAGCCACAAATATCCTTGCAGCAACGGTCAGGCCAGTGCTTGCCTGACAAGATAACCGGGCATCACACTTGGCCAAGTTGGCAGCAAAACCCAACCATCACAGGGACGATGCTGGTGTTGGAACTGCTCAGGATTTTGACAATGATGCTAGATGTACAAACCCACCCAGGTGATAAAATCATACAAAACTTAATATAAACACACACACACACATACACAAAATGAGACACATAAAGGAATACATGTAAAACCGAGGAAATCAGAATAATATTGTTGGATTGCACCAATATTAACATACTGATTAAACTATAGCTTTTATAAAATATTACCTCCAGGGGAAAGTGAGCAAAGCATTTCACATTGGTCTCACAATAATACAAGTTGTATTATTTTCTACAACTGTATGTGAATCTTCTGTGATCTCAATAAAAATTTCAATGAACTTCAGTGAACATTATGGGGCCAATTCAAAGGTGCACAGAAAGTTTAGAGCATCAAAGTAAGTTTCAACCACAGAAAACATAGCACATTGTTTACCAACATCAAAGGCCAGATCTAAACAACTAAGAATAACAAAATGTTAGAGGCAGAAGATACTTTAGATATGCCCAAGCCCATTCTCTCAACTCACGGAAGATGAGACAGAGGCCCAGAGGTACAAAGTAATTTATCACAAGTTACACTAACAATTAGCAACAGGATCAAGACCAGAAGTCACAGTCTGATTTTAAATTAAGGGAGCTAGTGCACCAAGATGCCCGCTGAATTTCCACTGAAATAAGACAACGGCTAAATGCCTAGAACTTAGCGTGCAATAAATAAGCAACATAAAAAGGCACTCTGTCTAAAGTTGTAAATAGTGAGACTATCTTTTCTATAGTTTAAATATAGTGAAAATACAAATAAGCAGCCTGTCAAGGAAATACTTTGGGTGAAGTCCCCTAGAGTACCCCTAAAAAGAGGCTTCTGATCTCTCTAAGACAGCAGTGGATGGGGAGCCAACCTCACAGAACAAGGAGGCTGGACATGACTTCTAGCTTGTTTCCAAGCCTAACGCCCTGGGTGACTCAGTCTGACTTAAAGTAAGTGTGTGCCTTACTAATATAAACTAACTATAATGAGCAAACACTGAGAACTGAACTCAAGAGCATGGGTTAAAAGGGGATAGAATGTGGGAAGAGGTTGGGCAATCAAAGATTAAGGAGTACAGAATGTTCAATAAGGCTTATTGTAAAGGTTCCTAGATTATAAACTCTTACAGCAGTGACAGCTATTCCTGAGTTTTAAATGCTATTTCTAAGTTCTGAGATGCTGAGTTCTTTGTGTATAACCTGGTAGTTCTCTGGAACTGTGGGAATCTGTGTGACACCTGAGACTCAGAGCAAGCACTGCGCAGCTCTGAAAGTTAGCACTGCTCCAAACAGCAACTGTTGAAGAAGCTGAAAAAAAGATCAGATTTCAATTAAAGATATGAATGAAATGGACCTGGTTAGGACTAAGGTACATCAGAATACAGGGGAATGGATGATACTGATTGTAGTTTAAAACTTCAACTTCTATGTGAGAAAAAAGGAAGAGATGTTTATTAAGTACAAAATTTTTATTTTCACTTCTGGGCCAAGATGGTGGCTTAACAATGTGTGCATTTTAGTTCGTCCTTCAGAATAATTACTAAATAACCAGATACAGTACAGAATAGGTCCTGGGGCCACATCAGTGACTGGACACACAGTGTACCCCAATCTGGACCAGCTGGACCGGCTGCGAGCCCCCTCAACCATGAGTTCCCCAAGCCACGGCAGCTGGTGCCCCTCCCCCACAGGGTGCTTCCCAGAGGGGAAAGGAAAGAGACTTTACCAGCAGCAGGGGCTGAGCCCAACCAAATGCCAATTGTGGAATTAATTAACAAATTCTGACTACTAAAAATAGGCCCCCAGCTTAGGTGAACCTGGTCAAAGCAGAGGTCGCTCATTTTTGCCCCGGCGCTAAGGGGACAGGGCTGATGGAAAAAGGAAAAAAAAAAAAAGAAGGAAACAGGTTTTTGTGGCTGTGTTTCTACAAAGGCTTGACTGCCTTTGGATACAGCGGCAGGATTACTCACGCTGAAACTGCCCCAGGCATAGGTAGAAACAAACTCGTTTGAGGGCTTGTCTGGAACCTGTGCCTTCCCCACGGGGTGGGTTGAAGCCCAACTCAGGTGGAATCCCTCTCTCAAGGAATTGAGACTTCAGGGCTTGGTAATTCGAAGCCATTAAAACCAGCCTACAACCTCTCCTTTGTCTCCACCACCCCCCCAACCAAAGTTAAAGGTACCGCATCATTTTATGATGGTGGGACCTGCAGGCAGACAAGCACCACATAGTGGGCAGGATAGGAAAAACAGAGTCCAGAGACTTCACAGGAAAGTCTTTCAATCTGCTGGGTCTCACCCTCGGGGAAAACTGACGCAGGTGACTCTTTCCTCCTGCTAGGAGGCCAGTTCGGTCTGGGAAAATCTGGCTGGGGTCTATAATACCTAAGTAGACCCTCCTAAGGGTGGGGGGAAAAGGCACCATACAAGCAGGGCAAGAAACAAGAAAACAAGAACTGAAAAATTCTCCTATGTTAAACGAAACTTAAGCTAGAGGTCCAGATAAAGCTGAACTGAATGTCAAAGAACAGACAGACAACAAATTCATCCAGCAAGAAAACCCTAGATAAAAGAAGTGAAAGCAATCTCCAGAATAAACTAATTAAGGTAATTAAATGCCTAGATGCCAGCAAAAAATAACAACTCACACTAGGAAAATTGAAGATTTGGCCCAGTCAAAGGAACAAACCAACAATTCAAATGAAATACTGGAGCTGAAACATTTAATTCAGAATATACGAACAGACATGGAAAACCTCATCAAAAACCAAATCAATGAATTGAGGGAGGATATAAAGGCGGCAAGGAATGAACAAAAAGAAGAAACTGAAAGTATGAAAAAACAAATCACAGAACTTATGGGAATGAAAGGCATGGCAGAAGAGATGAAAAAAAAAATGGAAATCTACAATGGTAGATTTCAAGAGACAGAACATAGGATTTCTGAATTGGAGGATGGAACATCTGAAATCTGGCAAGAAAAAGAAAATATAGGGGAAAAAATGGAAAAACATGAGCAGGGACTCAGGGAACTGAAAGACAATATGAAGCACACGAATATACGTGTTGTGGGTGTCCCAGAAGGAGAAGAGAAGGGAAAAGGAGGAGAAGAACTAATGGAGGAAATTATCTCTGAAAATTTCCCAACTCTTATGAAAGACTTAAAATGACAGATCCAAGAAGTGCAGCGTACCCCAAAGAGAATAAATACAAATAGACGTACTCCAAGACACTACGAATCAGAATGTCAGAGGTCAAAGGGAAAGAGAGAATTTTTTTTTCCCCCCATGGGCAGGCACCGGGAATCGAACCCGGGTCCTCTGGCATGGCAGGCAAACATTCTTGCCTGCTGAGCCACCGTGGCCCGCCCAAAAGAGAGAATCTTGAAAGCAGCAAGAGAAAAGCAATTCATCACACACAAGGGGAGCCCGATAAGACTATGTGTAGATTTCTCAGCAGAAACCATGGAGGTGAGAAGACAGTGGGATGATATATTTAAATTATTAAAAGAGAATAACTGCCAACCAAGAATTCTATATCCAGCAAAATTGTCCTTCAGAAATGAGGGAGAAAATTAAAACATTTTCAGACAAAAAATCACTGAGAGAATTTGTGACCAAGAGACCAGCTCTGCAAGAAATACTAAAGGGAGCACTAGAGACAGATACAAAAAGACAGAAAAGAGAGGTGTGGAGAAGAGTGTAGAAAGGAAGACTATGAGTAAATGTAAAAAAGAAGGAAAATTAGATATGACAGATAAAACCCAAAAGGCAAAATGGTAGAAGAAAGTACTACCCGGGCAGTAATGACACTAAATGTTAATGGATTAAACTCCCCAATCAAAAGACATAGACCGGCAGAATGTATTTAAAAACAAGACCCATCTATATGCTGTCTCTACTCAAAGGACATGAGAGCAAGGACACAAACAGACATCTGCACACCAATGTTTATAGCAGCATTATTTACCAAGAGATGGAAACAGCCAAAATGTCCATCAACGGGACGAGTGGCTAAACAAACTGTGCCATATACATATGATGGAATATTATGCAGCTGTAAGCAGAATAAAGTTATGAAGCATGTAACAACATGGATGGACCTTAAAGACATTATGCTGAGTGTGATCAGCCAAAAACAAAAGGACAAATACTGTATGGTCTCGCTGATATGAACTGACATTAGTGAATAAACTTGGAATATTTCGTTGGTAACAGAGACCATCAGGACACAGAAATAGGGTAAGATATTGGGTAACTGGAGCTGAAGGGATACAGACTGTACCATAGGACTGAATATAAAAACTCAGCAATGGACAGCACAACACTACCTAACTGTAATGCAATTATGTTAAAACACTGAATGAAGCTGAATGTGAGAATGATAGAGGGAGGAGGGCTGGGGGCATAAAGGAAATTGGAAAGAAAGACAGACGTGAAAGACTGAGATGGTATAATCTAGGAATGCCTAGAGTGAATAATGATAATGACTAAATATACAAATTTTAAAATGTTTTTGCATGAGGGAAAAAAATATATTTTCTGTAGCACACTATCTAATTTAGCCTGTTTAATCAGTTTACTTAATCAACATAATTACATATAACCTAGAATAGAGACTGATATTTTTATTCTGTATAGGTTAATGTAAAACCCTGATATATCCACAGTATTTGGAGCAAAAAAAAAAAAAAAGTATTTGCAAAGGCCCCTTGAGGGCCTGGAGGAGAACGTGGAAATATTCAACTTTCTCACCTGGGCAATTCCTGACATTCTAGCAAGCATTAGGGACTACCAATTTAATAAGCCAAGCCCTTGATCTTGGGGCCTGCCCTTATGAAACTTATTCCTGCAAAGGAGAACCTAAGCTTACTTATAATTATACTTAGGAGTCACCCCCAGAGAACCTCTTTTGTTGTTCAGATATGGTCTCTCTCTATAAGCCAACTCTGCAAATAAACTCACTACCCTCCCCCCTACAGCGGACATGACTCCCAGGGATGAGCCTGGCCCTGGCACTGTGCAAATGAGAATGACTTTTTGACCAAAAAGGGGAAAAGAAATGAAACAAAGCAAAGTTTGAGCAACTAAGATATTTCAAATAGAATCGAGAGTGTCATTCTGGAGATTATTCTTATGCACTATATAGATATTGTTTTTTAGTTTCTAGTGTTTTAGAACAGCTAGAAGGAAATATCTGAAATTGCTGAACTTTAATCCAATAGACTGGATTCTTTTTTTTTTAACGTTTTTTATTAATTAAAAAAATTAACAAACAAAACATTAAGATATCATTCCATTCTACATATACAATCAGTAATTCTTAATATCATCACATAGTGGCATATTCATCATTTCTTAGAACATTTGCATTGATTTAGAAAAAGAAATAAAAAGATAACAGAAAAATAAAACAATAATAGCGAAAAAAAAGATTATACATACCCTACCCCTTACCCCTCGCTTTCATTTACCACTAGCATTTCAAACTGAATTTATTTTAACATTTTCCCCCTATTATTTATTTTTATTCCATATGTTCTACTCTTCTGTCGATATAGTAGCTAAAAGGAGATCAGACACAAGGTTTTCACATTCACAGAGTCTCACTGTGAAAGCTATATCATTGTTCAATCATCATCAAGAAACATGGCTACTGGAACACAGCTCTACATTTTCAGGCAGTTCCCTCCAGCCTCTCCGCTACATCTTGAACAACAAGGTGATATCTACTTAATGCATAAGAATAACCTCCAGGATAACCTCTCCACTCTGTTTGGAATCTCTCAGCCATTGACACTTAGTCTCA